>SDVV010041456.1:0-10435 GCA_016164225.1 Gammarus roeselii | reverse complement strand
ATATATACCCTCAATCAATGAAGACACCTGAACCGGTTTCATTGTTTTTGGATAGAACTACCAAACGACCATTACCAATAATAATGCCTATATTCAATTCTCCATTTGACGACTGATAGCATGTTATCATTCAGTGATGGATTTTTCAAGATAAACCAGTCGTACCAGGTATGAGCAGGTTTGATACATACCTGATTCGACTCAATCACACGTTACCCATACTTCACAAACAAGGATTACTTTTAGTTTCATGGTACTGCATTGAAATGAATATAGGAAGCGGCATTGACATGAGAGATGGTTATAAAATAACACTGTCCCTCTGCATCTTTGGTGAGTCCAACGAATTAAAGTTTCGCTGAGCAGCTCGTACTCGTTGAGGACGTCCAGTCCCTCCTGGGGAAGGCCCAACTGACGCGCGATACTTCGTGCGGAAGTGCCCAGCTCACGTGCGACATGCTGAAGTGGCCTGCTGACGAGCGTAGTGCCCAGCTCACGTGCGACATGCTGAAGTGGCCTGCTGACGAGCGTAGTGCCCAGCTCACGTGCGACATGCTGAAGTGGCCTGCTGACGAGCGTAGTGCCCAGTTCACGCGCGACATGCTGAAGTGGCCTGCTGACGAGCGATACACCGAGCGTAGTGCCCAGCTCACGTGCGACATGCTGAAGTGGCCTGCTGACGAGCGATACACCAAGCGTAGTGCCTAGCTCACGTGCGACATGCTGAAGTGGCCTGCTGACGAGCGAAACACCAAGCGAAGTGCCCAGCTCACGTGCGACATGCTATAGTGGCCTGCTGACGAGCGAAACACCGAGTGAAGTGCCCAGCTCACGTGCGACATGCTGTAGTGGCCTGCTGACGAGCGAAGTGCCCAGCTCACGTGCGACATGCTGAAGTGGCCTGCTGACGAGCGATGCACCGAGCAAAGTGCCCAGCTCACGTGCGACATGCTGAAGTGGCGTGCTGACGAGCGATAAACCGAGCGAAGTGCCCAGCTCACGTGCGACATGCTGAAGTGGCCTGCTGACGAGCGATACACCAAGCAAAATGCCCAGCAGACATGCGGAACTTAGTTCAGAGGTGCCCAGCTGACGTCCAGAGCTCGGTGCGGGGTGTTCAGAGTGGTGATTCGCCCACTCTGATGACGTCACGGATCAAACGTGAGCTCATACGATTATTGTCGAATTGCGTCCAAAATCATTCATATTCTAGGATATTCTCAATGATAACGACTTAAGGACCAATTCACAATCACCAATAATATCTGAGTTAAATCGAAGTAAACACTGATTACCATATTTTCGATTACAAAATATTGAAATTCATCTCGGTAAATGAGTATTCGAATATTCTTTCAAATTTGGCCCACTTATCAACGAGAAAGTTTACACGTTTATTCATAGAGGGAATATCAGGGTTCATATTTTTTCCATGTTATAGATTGACAAAATTGCATTTATTGTTGTGAAATGATTGGATCGAGCCACCCCTTCCTGAATCGATTTCGGACAAGAAAAAGTACACTCCACATGTACGAATATATTCAGCAACAACCAATTGTTAGGAATTACAAAAAATAAAATTAAGGGTCGATTTCGTTCTGCCGGTCATGACAATTCTCGATTTCGATTTCGTTCGCACTGTATACCAAAGTAAACTCTCAAAATGAACTCTCATTCGTTTGTATACCAAAATAAACTCTCGAAAGAAAGAAGAAAATCTTTCATTACATCTTTTTGGACGATTATAATCACGTTGATAGCTTTCCAAATAAATTCATCTGGCGTTGCGTCTACTAGTGTCAGGCCGGTAGCTGCAAGAGGCATTGGGGCAACCCACCTTCAGATCAGTCACCAAATGTAATGGAATAACTGACAAATAGTTTGCTGAAGGCTGGAGACTGAGTTTGGGGGAGAATTCTGATTTTTTTTGTGCCGTATTAGGAACTTCGTGTTCATGGGTCGCATTCTTGAGATAAAATTTGTGAAAGACTTTGAATGGTATCTTCATTATTCAACAGAGGGGGTATTTGTAGGAGATTTTGGATGGTCTTAGAAGTATGCAGGAGATGTAATTTTCCTGAATAACAATACAAGTTTTATGTGAATTATATGAGTTGTAGTTTGTTGGGATATGGTGAGGTAGTTTAACACATATTTTAGCCCCTATGCAGGTATTCAGTAGACATTCATGGAGGTATTCAGTAGACATCCATACAGGTACTCAGATATCAGCATCGAAGTTGAAGACTCTTGCACGATCATAAAAATACCTCCCTGTTCAGAGAAGCCATATGAAGATATTCTGCA
This sequence comes from Gammarus roeselii, assembly GCA_016164225.1. NCBI lineage: Eukaryota > Metazoa > Arthropoda > Malacostraca > Amphipoda > Gammaridae > Gammarus > Gammarus roeselii. The sequence continues at coordinate 8,125 of SDVV010041456.1, read as the reverse complement.
GAGACTGACTCCGATGATATTTGATTTCAAATAAAGTATCATTCGTGAAATGATATTCGATGGAGCGCCACTTCGCTAGACACGCAGCGTGAATGTATTTGGTTTTCCCGATTGGCGATTTTGTCTGTAATAATATTCCAGGATATTCCTTGATCACTGATTTTTGCGTAGCAATGAAGATGAAATGATAGCAGCCGTTATCGTTCAGATGAGCACAATTGTTATTTACATCTCCTTAGTACAAGAAATGCTGCACAATTATTCTTCTTAATACACCAAGTTGATGAAATTATGATCAGCTGTGTGTCTATCCTCACAGTTCTCGAACAATAGGGACTGTGAAACTCATTGACTATTTTGTTTTTGATTAAACATCAATTAAATTTGACGATACTTGTAATTGAGTAACATTAGTCAGATTACCTTTAATTAATTACAGATTTGTATTTTTTACAGGTGTGCTTTCTTAAGTCACATTTTTGAATTATTTTTGATCAAAACATCTTGAATGAAATATATTTCTTCAAAAATAAATTTAAATAGCGTGTATGATATTTTTTATAACTTAAACCTTTCGAAAACAGATAATTTTATTCCGAACCTATTCAAGATTTTCAGGGTTAGCAACTTTTTTCTTACTGGGGAATATATTTCCTCAAATCAACCCGCCCAAAACCTTGTGGTTTAATCATCATTTAAACCCTGAATATGCAAAAACGAATTGTGAAGTGTTGTATATTAGTGTGGGAGACGAATCGTATAGCAATGTGGACAGGAAACCTATGATAAATATTAGAGTCATTAACAGATGGTAATGGCTGTGATATTTATCATGAGTTATCAACAGAGCAAGATAACTCGTGCAAGCGAGTTATCTTGACCAAAGAGTATTTTTGCGTGACATAAGTTAAATAAAACGCTTACTATTTATCCTGAACCAATTGAATTAGGGTTTTAGGGTTGGGTCTCGCTCAACAGGATAAGTAATCGTCAATCATTCTGATACTGGAGAATCTGAGCCAGGCACAAATTATTTTGGGATTTAAAATTTCCATAAATGCTTACCGAACATGCGATGTCTGGTTCAACGTACTGAAACGAAACCATGCATATTTAGCTTGTACAAATTCGATTACACAGTACCGTGCAGGTAATAGCAAAAATGTGGCATATATATCTTTCAATATCGAGCACCTTCGAGGGAAACTATGCTCATTGTGTTGGAAAGTCCAGTGTAGTCCTAATACATAATAGTAATGCCTAACGATGAACTGAAATGTTTCGAAGAACACTATTCAAAATAAGAATTTTTGATTTGTTCTGGAACTGAAGCAGAAAATTTTGAACAATGTTTGCAGGTTATGGTGTATCGACAAGGAACGACGGTTGTTTTATTCCAAACTTGGTCGTTTGAAACGATTTTACCCAGTATCAATACGCAGAAAAAATGAGGAAGCAAAACAGGACTCGTCTATGACCCAGAAGATAATAACGTGCATCACGATTCGAATTAGAGGGTTTTAGGGCCTTATAGTTCAAACCTAAATCATTTACCATGCAGAAATAGTATCTGTAAGGTGCAGATGATTCATACCACATAATGGTTTTCTATTTGTTCGCCCAGTTAAATTTATACAACCTAACCCAAACTCACAGTTGCGTCGTTCCATTTTATATTCGGTCAACGTAATCCATTACATGAGGGCGGCAAATAACATATTTTTATTACTGTATTATACGCAGACGATCAATAGCGGTCTCTGAGCGGATGTACGTATTCTGGCCCCCTACCATTCCATTACATTAGGGATGGCACGAGGTGGTGTTCGTACCAATTTTTTTTTTTTTGAAAATGCCACTATGGCTTTGATTTTATCAGCCACAACTATGATCGATACAGGCAAGCAGTGGAAGGCTCCATCGATAGAATTGGCTTCAACTAAACGAAATCAACTCACAACGTTCGATTTTGTTTTTCATGAACATTTTTTTTGTTTGTTATTCACGTTTGTCTTACACGGGATCAATAGCAACACCATTTAATAAAAATTGTTTTGTTGTTAGTTAAGTTTCTAATCAGGAGTTGGGTATTTGAAAATAAAACGGCGACAAAACGACAATGTTAAACCCAAATAATCAGCCGTAAGAGTGACTGATGCTTGATTCAAACTAAAATAGCATGTGAACACACAGTGCTACATGTGTATCAATACTGGTATAAATATCCATGTACTATATATCCACGGCATTTGAAAAACACTCGAATAATTTCATCTCATTAGTTCACTCATATTGCAAGTCTGCCGTGTGATGGGAGGAGTATTAATTAAAAACAGGTTCATATGAAATCTATTTTTCTTTCGATCCAAAAACTCTTGTCAAAATATCCATGTGGATTGAGGTGCAATTTCATTCGGTACACAATGCCAAAGACTGCTCATTCGGTACACAATGCCAAAGAAAGCTCATTCGGTACACAATGCCAAAGACTGCTCATTCGGTACACAATGCCAAAGAAAGCTCATTCGGTACACAATGCCAAAGACTGCTCATTCGGTACACAATGCCAAAGAAAGCTCATTCGGTACACAATGCCAAAGACTGCTCATTCGGTACACAATGCCAAAGAAAGCTCATTCGGTACACAATGCCAAAGACTGCTCATTCGGTACACAATGCCAAAGAAAGCTCATTCGGTACACAATGCCAAAGACTGCTCATTCGGTACACAATGCCAAAGAAAGCTCATTCGGTACACAATGCCAAAGACTGCTCATTCGGTACACAATGCCAAAGAAAGCTCATTCGGTACACAATGCCAAAGAAAGCTCATTCGGTACACAATGCCAAAGAAAGCTCATTCGGTACACAATGCTAAAGAAAGCTCATTCGGTACACAATGCCAAAGAAAGCAAACAAAAAATGATCGATTTCACAATGGGATTTATTTCTCAGATATTGTTATTCTTCCGCGTCCAGTCTGTAAACAGTGCTACAAATTTCCAGACATTCCCTATGTAATTACATGGGTTACACTTCTAAAATGAAATGTTTTTTTGGCAACAAAAATGAATTGATTAATGAGTACCTCTGGAGAAACTGGTAGATCATTCATGTCGGATTAAAAATTTAGCTGACAAATAAATATTTTTGCCAGATAGGTGTTACATAACATGAACATTTATTAATCATACAGATCTACGGGTACATGTGGTCTAAAAAGGAATTTTTCAAATTTATTCCCTTGCTGTTCTTTTATAAAACAATGGTTCACGTTCCCGTTATAAAGCAATGTGTACATAAATTCTGTTCACCAGTACTTGCCGTTTATTAATTGGATTCTATTTCAACCCATCAGTTATTCAGTCGCGAACATATACCTAGGGAATCATGCATTAGGTATTTGAATATTATAGTTCCGTCGAAATATATTCATCAACGTCCAACACTGATCAAATTTGTTTCCTAAAAAAATCAATTCAGTCACCTAACAGGTGACCTAACAGTCATGGGACTAGCTCCCTTAACGTCTGCACTTTCGATCATTTTGTTTTCGAGAGACGTGTTCTGTACCTGTGGATTTAAGTTGTTCTGTCGGTTGGTTGTTGGCCCGGCTATGCTTGTGCTTGTCCTTGGTGGGTTGCGGTGGGTTGCGTTTTCCATGAACTTGATCTTTTACAGTGATCAGACCCACAATTATTCCATCTTATTCCGATGGAACATTCATTCTCGCAAGTTTATATTTGTTCGCTACTAATTCTGAAATTCTGTAGTGCTTCTGTAATTCTGTATAGCTCGATAGAGCCGCCTATTGCCTTGCTGACTGTATCATTTTCCATACGTTGTTTGTCAAATCTTCCTAGTTTTTACCACGACATGACTATAACTTTATTTTACACTCCAGCTCTCAACACCTTTCACTGCCGGGCCCCTTTCGGCTATGTTATAAATAAAAAGTTTTCATTGCTGATCTCTGCTCTTCAACTACAAATAAAGAGACATGAGAAGAAATAAAGGTGATAATGCAACTATTCAAGGGGTATTAATTACCACCTGCATACGTATATCATATTGAAATGAGAGCCACTTGTGACCATTGCACGAATATTATACCTTGGCGCAGTTGGTTTGATTCTAATCGACCGAGGTGTACGAAACCCAGTCACTTAAGCTAATATGATATTGTCGATCCAAAACACTCCAAAAATATGTCGCTTAGAACTGATGATTTTTCTCACTCGACCGATGGACCAATTGAGTGGCTATGTAGGCGATGGCTAGTGCCCACCCCAGCTGCTCAAGAGGCAAGGTCATGGAGCCCACCTAACCAGCACCAATTCTTCACCTGCCCACCGCTGTGTTTTGACCTCTGGGTTTTGGCCTCTGGGATAATTTAAAATCAAAGGCTTCCTCTGGGCTTCCTCTCTGGTATTGACCTCTGGGACCAGGCTACTACCTGCGCTCCACCTCGTGGCGAGTCAAGATGAAAAATTTCTCCTCTAGGCTTCCTCTGGGTTTCCTCTGGGTTTGGCAAGCGGAGGAGCGTGTCGCAACACAGGTCCCCACTTCCAGGCCCACCACACACCTGTGCGGCACCCCCCTCCACGGGACCTTGGCTAGAGGGGGACTTACCTTGTGTTCTCTCACCCTTTTCACTGATTTGAGACGGTTCCTGAACAGAAGTGGGTTTACACGCCAAGGATACCACAAATGAACCTTCAAACAATGGGCACCCAGTTGGCCATTAGATGTATACCTGAACATCCCCAGACCCCCAGCGCTCCCCACCCCATCTCAATTCCAGGCTGGGCGTCCTGCTCACAACATCCAAAAGAAAGGAGAACAATAATTGCGCATTGCAACGAAACGAAAATATTCAACTCACTAAAGTGATTGGCGCTGTTGAAAATTCATGATGATACTTAGTAAGAACGTAAATTTTAATTTAGGGTAAGAGACGGGGAAAAGGTGACGAAACTTATCAAACATATGATATGAACATTGTCGGAAGGCTTCCGCTGAAGAGAACTTCAAATAATATAATTGATTGACGATCGCTCCTCAAATTTATAGTTTTATTAATTTATTTCAAACGACAGAAAAAAACAATAACAAAGTGAGAGTAAACAATTTTTTTTGACATGTTTCCTTCTGTGCTTACAAATTCAAGTCTTTCATATCTACACATTCCTGAAATATAATTCCTAATATCATAGATAAATGCTTTTCTGCAGCCAACCGTTAGGGCGGTGAACTATCCTGAAAGTATGTTTTGTTCTTCATCAGGAAGCACCTGCTGTTATATCATTTATCCAATGGTAAATGTGTTTCGTGGAGAACATATATTGCGATGATAATGTTACTTCTACAACTACTATTGTTTAGTCGATTTCTGATGGCTGATTTTAACCAGCGCTAGCTACCTCGAGTATGACTCACCATCACTTAACGGTGATTATCCCGTTAGGCGAAAGTTGTCGATACCTAATGAATAAATTCACTCCCGCTGACCAATTACGCTAAGTCGAATTGGATCTTATATTGGTCTAAAAATATTTTGCTGGACAAATTCTTGCATAATATATCGTCGTATTATCGGGACTTGCAAAATTGAACTGCATTTCTAGAGGAGCATCAGTAGCGGCAGGTACTGAGATGTCTTGCATAGCAATCAAAGATTTCAGGCCATGCAGGCAGATGGGGAGGACCGGCATCTCCTGTGTACAACATAGGGAGTTGGGGAAGAAGATGCGCAGGCGTTTTCAGCCATTGCCTTGAACTAAATATTTTGACGTCAGTAAACAATCGGTTTAATTTTTTTAAGGAAATTTATAAAGAAAATAATCAAGGAGGAAAAAAAATAGCCGACGAAAGAAGAGATTGACGTTTCGTTTTTCATTTGTTTTGCCAAATGTGTAGGATGGTATATCAATGATAATATTACGAGAGTGAATGATTACATATTACGTTAATGAGACGAGTGTGAATGATTGTATGCCCACGTCAATGGGACGAGTGTGCATGATTGCATGCCCACGTCAATGTGACGAGTGCGAAATATTGAATGCCCACGTCAATGTGACCAGTGTGCATGATTGCATGCCCACGTCAATGTTACGTGTGTGTATGATTGCATGCCCACGTCAATGTGACGAATGTGTATGATTGCATGCCCACGTCTATGTTACGAGTGTGTATGATTGCATGCCCACGTCAATGTTACGAGTGTGTATGATTGCATGCCCACGTCAATGTTACGAGTGGGTATGATTGCATGCCCACGTCAATGTGACGGGTGTGTATGATTGCATGCCCACGTCAATGTGACGAGTGTGTATGATTGAATGCCTATGTCATTGTGACACGTGTCACAATAACGTCATGACAGCAAGTTCTGCAGAGTAAGATAGAACTTTCTGGCTGGATGAAAGGAAGATGACAGGGTCTAGTTTAGTGAAGGTTAAGGAAGCGTTTGTTTTAATCATTCGTCAATTATTGAAACGCGTGTATGTGATCAACATGATATTTTCATGAAATCCTCTAATCCACTTAAGATGGATTTGCGCGTTACAGATTTAGAAGGGAGATTTTACTTCCCGTTGAACTGTAGGAGGCATTTCCGGAAACTTGTTAGCTAAAAAATAAATATTTTACGGAGAAAAAAATGATCCCGAGTCAACATCGTCACCAATTATTCTACATAGTACGGCAGAGACGAATTTTAAAAACTTTTAGTGCGTTTGGAAGCAGGATTCATTATTATTTTTTATCTCATACAAAAAGTTATATCGTTGCTAAATGCTCAGATATTGCTTACTTGGGGAAAAGGGAACAGAAAAAAATTTGATATAGTGTAAAACAACACATTGTCCCCGAAATATGTATAATGGCAGTAAGCAGAAATTGTTTCCGCTGTTATTTCATGACTGGTGAATATTTTCACCGGAAAAGGTAATTAAAATGACATTCAAAGAAGTGTCACAAGATTTAGATTCGTGTGTACCGTAGAATAGTATAACTCAAACCTAGTCATTTGAACGTTATACATTTGGCTATTTGAACCGCGAATGCAGTCTCTTTCAAGCTATTCTGGAGAGGTTATACAATATTTTGGCCAATTAATTTTCATGTTCATAATATATACCAAGTTTAAACGTATATAGTGTTAAATATTATCATCCTTATCTCACAACTCTAATAGAGAGTTTCATGCTTTCATCTCAGAATGGGAATACTGAACCACTGCTTGATATTTAATGCAAAAAGAATGACAAAGCTGAGGAATTAATACCAAATCTCTGCAATTCCATCATCAAAGCTTATTAATTATGGAGGATTCCTCCGACAGGGTTTCATGAAAACTGAGAGCGGTACTCAGATTCAAATTGAATTGCCTCAGTACAAATTTGCATGACATCTCAGACGTCCTTGCCGGATAAGCAAGCGCGCCTAGGAGCGGATTATGGCTCGCTAAAAGCGGACATCAAAGGGTTAATGGGGAAGGCTGAGCTCTCTGGTAACAGAACAGAACGTTAGGTTTCAGTATAGTCTCGCTTCCTTAATGAAAAGCCGGAACGGATGGTAGGGACAACTATTATAATAATTATTGCTAATAATCTTTTCATTTTAAAATTTTGAAGAATTCCCGTTGCTGGAATTCTTTTTGTTCGCATTGCACACAAGTTATCTCTTGTATCATACTTCATTTGCACAATGGGACCAAGTATCCTCCCATCGTTGCGAGATCCCCTCTCAATACAGGATTATTGTGAGACCACTGCAGGTGTAAAGACTGTCAACAAGTTTTGACAGTCTGATTACTGTATTTTTCCTGCTCAACTTTTAAGAGCATTCAATACTGTTCGTCAGAACGTTTATATTCTTTCAAAATTTATTTTTTGCCCTGTCTCTTTCGTAGATAAGATACTTCTGAAACATCCTTAAGATCTTGTTTTCCTGAATCTATTAATGAAATTTGTTTGTACTTTTGAGACGTCCATCTGAAGAGCTCACGACAGCGAAACGCGTCATGGATAAGAAATTTCAACTCAGCTTCATTATTATTATTACCCCCCGATCTTCATCACGATAATTCGTAAATATATGCCTGCGTAATTATATAATA
>SDVV010041455.1:0-10435 GCA_016164225.1 Gammarus roeselii | reverse complement strand
CTCTCCGAGCTGGTCGTTCCAGTACTACTACAGTTAAGTGCAAACTCTCCGAGCTGGTCGTTCCAGTACTACTACAGCTAAGTGCAAACTCTCCGAGCTGGTCTACTTCCGTAGAACAGGTGATTGCTAATTCATGTGATCGTTAAATTTCTTTCAACAACGGTCGCATTCAGCTGTTGACCTTGAACACGGCGGCGGGAAAGTTTGATTACACTCTTCTTGGTCTGAAAACGATGTTTCTGAAGATAGTTCGCAATAACTTTTTTCGATAGAGCGCTTTCTGAAAAAGGTAATAACAGATTATTTACCATCAACATTTAACTTGCAAAACGAAGTGGTGAAAGAATCAAACTACAGTGAACCTTTAATATGAAAAAAGTGCGAATGGACTAACGCCTCTGAAAGAGCCTTCTGTGGCCAGTAGCCCATGGTTGATGGGCGACACCTTGGCCGGAGTAGTTCTGCTGCTAATTTTGTCTAGGAGTTATGCTAGAATGAACTCATTAGCCCGTCTAAGGTATTCTATTATACTATACTGTACCAGACAGATTACACAAATCAAAGTAAAAATTATATTAATGCCGCGAAGAGGTAAACATTGGTAAACAAATGCTAATGGGAAATATAACAGAGGAGATGAAATATTTTGCAATCAAAATTAACTTTGATGAGTGAAAGCTAATACAATAGGGAACAATGGCATTTAAATTGATTCAAACAAGATAAAAATGAGTAGAAGCCGAACATTGCAAAACAGAATGACACTCCAAAAGCTGCATTAGATCAGAAGACACGCCCTTACGCTCGTTAAAAAGAGGTTTCACCAGCTAATATAATCCTTCGGCTGCCGTCGGGTAACCTCTTGGAAAGCAAGAATCACTATTTCATAAGTCTCTAAAAAGATGTATAATTGTATGTACCTATATGGTCTAAGTCAGAGTTCTTTTCCAAGTCAGTCACAAGCCTTCCCCATTCATTTGTCTTCAGCATCGGCTGGAGCCGAACAGCAGTCGTCAGCTGGCCCCATTAGACAGTTGCTCTGTAGGGAGGTGACTCAGAAGACCCTCAGACATACTATGCTGCCAATCTTAGATCTGTCGGTCTCTTCACGACCCCATCATATGGGAAGGTTTTTAAAAGTTGACAAAGCGTATGCTTGTTAGTTTAATTAAGGATTTTGTGAGGCATTGAATCAGGATGTTTTTCCATTGACTAATCTAAACACTGCCTGCTGAACCACGAACGGGGGAGACTAAGATAAGGTCTCTTTGACTAAACGGTTTCTTTGTGTAGAACGCTGGGGTTCAGTTGGAACTTAGCATTCGCATTATTAAAAATATTTTTTATTAAAAAAATCAGTAGCATTGTTTGTCTTTTTCATCACATGTGAGCAGAGTGTCGATCTTGAAATGCGCCCGTCATTAATAGTATTTGGATATATTAACATTTGGCAAACACTATACTCGACCCACTTCAATTCAGATGCAGATTAATGCCGTCTAGTCTATTACTTTCCCTAAAAGTAATCGATTGATGTATGCATATCACTTGTATTAGCGATTGGGGAATTGTTTTAGTTACAGAGGAGAGCAATCACAATGTATACGCCAATTGCCTACTCACCCTGCTGAGTGAAATTATTTGGACCGATATTCATTTACACAGCGCCCATATAGGCAGTCACAAATACCATAAGCCTCCGTCTCCAATGCCTTGCAGAGACGGCGACCATCATAAACACTTGTAGCTGGCATTACAGAGCAGAACTTGGAAGTTCATTTCCTGCACGTGATACCTGTGCCCGAACGGAATGAACACAAGCGAACGCGAATGGGTGATAAATAGAACGGAACTTATATCAATTTGAATTTGTCGACTATCACTGCGGTAAATGTGCAGCGCTGTAGGAACTTCGCCGTAGATATTCTCACAGAAATTTTTGTTGTCCACATGTGCTGTAAATAAACATCGCATACCCCATACAAGCGAGCCAATTTACCTCGGCGTGGCAAGTAACACCAATTTTAGGTCTGTCAGAATGCTTTAATAACCACGATTGTAAATCTGAACTAGATTTCACATGCCCATTTTGAAATATATCATCCATTTCATCTTCTAAATTCATCTGAAACGTTTTAGTGCTATTATCAACTCGCCTCCCAAAACCTGCTTGCAACCAATTTCCCCCATAGGTGTTTCAGAGGTTCTTTGTAGGCTTCTGACCCGCTCTAACTTGCCGGGGTTTATCAGCATCAATCCCCAGAGACCCGTCATGGCGGCTCTCAAAAGGCGTCTCAGGATTGCTTTGTGGGCCTCTTATCCGTTCTAACTTGCCGTGGCTTAACGAGCACTAAGTGCTAACTGACGTGATAGAGATAGATGGAGTAGGCTCTTCAAACGGTCAGCATTGACTAATTTGCATTAGAAACCACAACCCATGGTATATTTATCCTTATTATTAGTATGGACCGTTTTGAAAGGGCAGTTATTAAATGAAGACTAACCATATGAACAGTTTGTGCAGTTGCAATATTACATATATAAATATCCACATATACAGTTTGGTAGTTATATATTATAGATTGCCATATCATATGATCATACAGGAATTATTATTCAGAGTAGGTGCTCCTCCATGCTAGTCTAGTGTCAATAACATAAAGAAGTTTTTTTCTGACATTTTATACATTTGTAAAAAAAAAACAGTTTTCCATCTCAGTTTATTAATATTGTCATGAAGAGAAAATTTCCCACTTGATGAGCCTCGTACCATTATGTATTTTGAAATTTCTCCCTTAGGTGAGGGTGCTGCATTAAGTACGTTTATTTATACGAGTACGGCATGTTGTTTGTATATGCAGCTATGGCTTCATTTTTTATTCGCTTTGACCTGGTAAGCTTCCTGATCTGTCTGTTATTCCGTTCTGACCTATAGAGTAAGGTATCATTCGTTCCCACCCTCATCAATTGGTGACCTAAGTTCCATCGTGTTGTGTCTTTATACAGTATATGAGCGCTCCCATCATCAGTAGAGAAACAAAGTTAAAATTAATACAAGGAACTCTATGTTTACCCTCGCAAAGAAAAGTTGACAAATAAACTCGTGATATCGCACAAATAACTATAAATTGAATTATTTGAATATTTTTTCATCAATAAAGAAGAAAGCAATTTACTTATACCTGGTCCAGTAGCCTCGCCTGCAGAGTAAATCGTTTCGTCCACTGTCGGAATAATGAAGGCTGGAGCACCACCCTTTTGTAAGGGTGGTGTTAATCTCCTCACTTATGGTAAGGCGATTAATCTTGTGCGCTAGCTGTTAGTCAATGGTGGACTGACTAAGTCTGTGGACGAAGAGACAGGAACGGACGGCGGAACGAGGCTCGGCAGCAGCAAGGCGTTAGTTTCCCTGGGTTCAATGAAAGTGGCCTGCACTTGATGATGCTACATGAGAAAAGGAGGGGTTGGTGGCGTGAGCATCTACGGGGTTCAACGCACTCGATAGATCAGCCAGCCCGGCTGGCTGCTTTCAACCAGGGTACACTAACACTACAGGGTTAGTGTACCCTGGTGTACCCAGAATCACGTGGTCTGACGTCATGGCCCTGCCCTGCCTGCCCGTGACGTCACTGGTGCAATACAGCGAATATTGACATATCCAGGCTAGTTATTTTAGGCCCGAAATTTTTGGGTATCTGAGTAGTTTACATATATTTAATATATTCAAACAAGTCATCATCTTTAAAAACATATCTACAATAATTTATTTTTGTCACAATTTGTGAGCAAACACTAACCACTTGATTAAAATAAAAATAAATTATAAAGGTAAGAAGACGGTTTTTCGCAGATGGCTGAAACAACAAGCTGAAACTTTGTTTACTATTCAAGTGGGTCTCTTGAAAAAATACTTTGATGTCATACCTTCTGTACATTGGACAGTTAAGATTATTGTAAATCTATGGAGATCCGAGGGATTTATTGACGAAAGCCGGTATAATTTCATTTCGCAATTATCGAATTCATGACACCAATATTTTTTTATCGTTGCATAAATCTAGAAGCAAGGCGTTTTGCATGCCTTTTTCAAAGAAACTCATCAAATGAGCCGAATACATTTGAACGTTGTTCAAATTGAAAGCATCCTGACCGCCTGTAGCCAGCAGCCACTGTTCCCTGATGGTGTCGGCTGTAGGACACCTAAAAAACGAAACCTTTTCTAATGAGAGACAACCTCGTTTCTTACAACCGTGCACTGCACAGCATAGCATAATGTCACAAGTCGCTTCAAGAGTTTAAGTCGCAATAAATAAGCTAACAACGAATAGCCGTTTTAGCACCAGTGACACCAAACAAGCCATCACGCGGAAGCTGCCATAAGTAAAAATCGTTGTAATTAAATTAGCCGCATAATTAGCATCAGGTGATAATTTACCGGCTTACCCAGTAGTGTCAGTGCACCCTCCTCTCAACTACTCCCCATTATGGTTATCGAAGTTGCCGATCGCAACAGCTGCAGCACGGAGGAACTCCGTCGCTTTTAAGACTTCTGCCGATCGCAACAGCTGCAGCACGGAGGACTCCGTCGCTTTTAAGACTTCTGCCGATCGCAACAGCTGCAGCACGGACGAGTCCGTCGCTTTTAAGACTTCTGCCGATCGCAACAGCTGCAGCACGGACGAGTCCGTCGCTTTTAAGACTTCATATTCCGGAGATCATCGCGCCTCTAAGTGGTGGTTAACAGTGTGTGCTGCTCTTTAACTGATCGAAGCAGCACGACTCGAAAACTCTGCATCCCAGTCAACAAGACTCCTGGTTAAGTTACCATCTCGAATGTCTTGTTAAAAGTCGTCTGAGTAAATATATCCGCTATTTGTAAGAAAAACCTTATTAAATCAATGTCTGACAAATAAGTTAGAGCGTTTAACTGCCATTTAATCCCATCTCCAAATTGTGCTTTGTGTTGGATTGATAAAGTTGGATTGATAAAGTGATAGGATCGCTTAATAGTGAGTTTGGGTCAACATGCCGCAGCGGTGTCGACGAGTCCAGGCTTTATTAGGTATTTGATGCGTTGCCCAGTTCAGGATGATGCCTATTAATGGCAGAATCGATGTTTGCTGATTGCTGTATTATTTTGCTTGCTCCCTTCTGTATACATGTAGCCATTACTAGCTGTAATATTGGTGCATGGTGATCGGGGTGGGTGATCAGGCGTTTTTCTTCCTATCTTGGTCTGCAGTACTTGAGTAATTTATCAGCTTATGTTTAATTTGGTAAATAATAGGTTAGGCTCCCCTGTCTTCTAGAAGTGTAATTTAAAAACTTGTTGCAATGTTTTCACCTGAATAAACAACATAAATATTTAGCCAACAGTGAAATCCTGTATCCTTTCATAGGACAGGAATGATTTATGACGATGGAATGTATCATACCATCCTTTTCTCACAATCTTGCAATTAACTTCCAGCTTTCTGCCATGTTTCTGACAACAACATCCCAGAGCGTACGGCGAGGCAGTGTTCCTTGGATTTTTCCTGCTCTCACCCTTGACTCCCTGCCAGCAGCACCTATTTCTCCTTTGTGTGTCCTCATAGGACAAGCAATAAACTTGCCTGGACCTTCACATCATGTCGCCGATATCCTTCGCCAGCACTGGCACAACTCCGAAAGATAACGCCAGAGAATGTGGAATACAAACAGAAGGATGCTTTTGCACCAAGACCATCGGGACCCGTGAAGTGTTGTCCAACTTTGAGCGTTTGCCTCCACTAACTTGCGTAGGCAATGTGTGTATCATCATCCCAGCGGTGAACTTAGGTGATCCTTTTTGATACAGCATGGGAGTCATTTGTACTAGAGAACCCAGTGGGGGCAGATACTTTCTACGGGGAAGTTGGAAGAATTTGGCGTTCTTTTATTATTCTGAGAGGGGGTCATTTGTACGAGACGACTCAGCGGGGCAGATCCCTACAAGAGGAAAGTGGTAGACAAGAACGAACCGTTATGATCCGGAGATGGGAACATTTAAAATGGAGATTGTTGTCTGTGAAAGCTGACACGATTGTTACATGTGGATAGCGAATATTGGTTGTGAAAGCGGCCTGGCTGATAGGGATAGGACACGGACTCAATGATGAGTGGGGAGGGAAGGAAATATTTGAGGCTGGCTTGTATATTGGCTGGATTATTGGATGTACTAGCTCTAAAATCTATGATGGCGTTTGTTAGCTGATATACACACAAATACTTGTTGGGTGTGGGAGGTCAATTAAATCGAAAGGTCGTGATAACCTAATGACAACTGCACTTGGCCTTGTTTATGTGCAAATAAATATATTGTGTTTCATTTTTATTGCGTACAACTTGACATGGGAGATTAAGGGGATAACTGCTACTCAGCAAAAAAAACCATTCCTTGCTACACAAGACCACAATTGTCTGTTAGTTACTGAATATTTTTCCGTTCTTTCAAGTTCGAGTCCCAGAAAACGACAGCTCATCAAAATCTACCCCAGAGGAAACTCGGAGGGATCTGCTTCCCATCAATTATTGTTCGGCGGCAAAAACTTTTTACTGTGATGACGTCCACGGTCTGTAGTAGATAAAATTGGTGTTCACGTGATGGTTGCGGTGAAGCAAAGGGGATTTGAGTTCAGTAGAATACTGAAAGATTCTCATATCTGTGGTAAAACTTTATTTTTAGAACATTTTCTCTGCACCTGAAATAATGATCTTAAATCGATATTAATTTATTATCACCATTGCTTCTATCATCATCATAATCCTCGCATAACTAATCTAGAGATGAGCACGCAAACCAAAAAGATTTCATGAATTCTAGTAACTTTGTTTATTCGAGTATTCGGCAAGACCTCAGGATTAATTTTAACTTCTCCACCAACTCAGATTATAAGTACGGAGAACGGGAAACGGTCTTAAATGGCTAATAATCTTCCGTTTGGTATAAACTCAATCTCATATCCATGAAATCGTAACCATGTTAAACAGGTCACTTGTTGAATTTGGCTGATTGCGCATTCAACCGTCGCTTGCAAAAAAAAACTTGATGGCGACTGCTTGATGAAATTGCGAGTGTCTAGTTCTAGAGGCGAAATAGGAAACTGTCCAATAACCTGCCCATATAAACACCCGATCGTGAATATGGGAATACTTCATTTCGAAAAAATTAGGTGAGAAACAAAAAGGACTTAACAAACCTCAAACACTAAAGACATTCTTACCGAATGAGAGCCATTCATAAAATACTCTGAACTCCTGAAATTTTCTTCTTATCTAAAGAAAGGCGACCATGATTTCTCTACAAAGGCAACAATTGAGGAAACGAGTTGATGGTTGGTGAGTGGCCGAGCACAGAAGAAGCAGTGGGGGAATCATGATGGAAACTCCATTTTACTCATTCCCTGTCCTCAAAGCAGCTGATATTTGCGTTTAAGACAGATTGATGAACAGGGGTCTTTAGGGCCTTGGGCTGAAATGTTTTTGAAATTCCTTGTGTCGAAGGCAATGTTTTGGCTGAGACTTGAAAGGGCTCGTCGTTATTGCCGTTTCTCGCTCCAATGTCACAACAATCCATTAAACTTCTGAAGAATATTTTACTCTGGGAGTATCATTTTAATACGAACCTTCAGTTACAAGGGATGGCGATTATTATTCAAACTCCTCCGAGTTCGGGACAGGGGCTGCGAGGGAGACTGGATCACTTACTGCTGTTTATCTTCGATACTTATAAAACCATCCTCCAAAGAATGAAATCCGATATATCAGTACCTTCTCCTTCTACTATCCCGTCTCATCAATTCTTTATCTCCTATATCGGAACACCTATTATCTATATCATTCCTCATCCTAACACTCATTATACTGACACTCATTGTCCTGACGCTCCGGATTTTATCACTTCAAATCCAATCACTCGCTTTCCCAACACTCATTATCAAGACGCTCATTATCTTTACATTCAAGTTCCTAAAACGCATTATCCTAACAATCATCATCTTAACACTCTTTATCCTATCACTCATTATCCAAAAACTCATTATCATAACACTCATTATCCTATACCTCATTTTCCGAGCACTCCCTATCCTATCCCTCATCATATTAACACACTTAAACCTAACAGTCATTTTCCTACACTCATTAGCATTACATACTATACCATTACACATTATCCTAGCAATCATCATCATAACTGTCATTTCCATATCACACATTATCTTAACACTCATTACCCTGCACTCACAATCCTAACATTGATTATTACAACACTCACAATTCAAACGTTCATTACGCTAGTATATTCATCCAAACACTCATCATCCTCATACAAATTATAATAATTCTCATTATGCTTCCGCTCATTATACAAACTCTTTATTCCCAAACCTTCGTTATCATAATGTTCATGACCGTAACGCTGAATATCCTAACACATCGTCACACTTATGTTCCTATAGCTCATTATACCACGCTCATTATCCTAACACGCATCATCCTAACACCTGGTGTTATTGCATTTATTATTCCAACACTCATTTTACTAACACTCATAGTCCTAACATTCATTATAGAAACACTCGGTATTATAAAACTCATTGTTGTAATACATTATCCTAGCATGCATTGCCCTACCACTCATTTACCTAGTACTCATCATCATCCTAACACTCATTTTCCTGGCACTCATCATACTAACACTCATTTTCCTAGCACTCATCATCCTAGCACTCATTTTCCTGGCACTCATCATCCTAACACTCATTTTCCGAGCACTCATCATCCTAACACTTATTTTCCTGGCATTCATCATCCTAACACTCATTTTCCTGGCACTCATCATCCGAACACTCATTTTCCTGGCACTCATCATCCTAACACTCATTTTCTTGGCACTCATCATCCTGACACTCATTTTCCTGGCACTCATCATCCTAAAACTCCTTTTCCTGGCACTCATCATCCTGACACTCATTTTCCTGGCACTCATCATCCTAAAACTCCTTTTCCTGGCACTCATCATCCTAACACTCATTTTCCAGGCACTAGTTGTCCGTACACTAACGCTCATTAACGCTCGTTATCCTAAAAATAATTATCATAACACCTAGTAGTACTACACTTATTAACCAAACACTCATTTTCATATCACTCATTAACCTAACACTCCTTGTCTCAACAATCATTGTCCCAACACTCATAATACTAAACTCCTAATCCTATCCCTCATAATCCTAACGGTCATTATTCGAACTCATTGTCCCAATACTCACTATCCTTACAATCGTTATTCTAATCCGCATTATCCTAACACACATTATCATAACCCTTGTTTTCCCAACACTAGTCATCCGAACACTCATTGTCCTAGCGCTCATCATTCTAACACTCGTTATCTTAACACTCATTACTCTGACATTCGCAAATTGCACTAGTCTCATTATCCTGACTCACATTGCTACCAACACTCATAATTTTGAAACTCAGTATCCCATCACCCATTGTTGGAACACTCTTCTTACTAACACCCACTATCCCAACTATTTATATCCTAGCACGCCATGTAACGCCACATGCATCAATTGTATCGACAAATTCGAAGGTTAAAATTTAATAATTTTTGCTTTGAACTTGAGAAGTCGGACAAATTACATATTTTCTTAAAACCCATTTTATTCATTCTGATCTACCCCATTTCATCTCCATTCAACTTCTCACTTACTGTTCCTCCCACATCCCTTATTGTGCTACACGTCTGTCTGGCCCAAAATAGATACTCATTGAATGTTTTATCTGCGCCGGCCCCGCTCCAACAAACACCTTTCAACTAACTATTGAATCGTCTGTTCGTAATGGTTTAACTAATCAAACGGATACACAACACTGTCATCCTTGACTAAATATTACTCATAACGACTAAGCAATTTACCTGCAACGCAAACACTGCACGCACTGCTGTCAACGTATACGCATTGCACTGCACGAGTTGCACTCAATGCATACGCCCCACACGCTGTGCACACAATGTATATACACTGCACGCACTGCACTCAATGCATATGCACCAAACGCTGTGCAGCCTACGTATACGCATACGCACTGCACTCAATGCATATGCACCAAACGCTGTGCAGCCTACGTATACGCATACGCACTGCACTCAATGCATATGCACCAAACGCTCTGCAGCCTACGTATACGCATACGCGCGTTGTCATCAACGTACACCGGCCGCACCCAATACAAACGCAATGCGCTCATCAAACAAAAAATACACCCGTCGGGAATTCAAGAACTGCACAAGGCACATGGGCCATGTTCTCTACGCGTGTGGAAGACGACCAAGGACTGCATTTAACCGTGCATAGTCTTTGGTAATAAATTTCAGGGCGGAAATACACTGTATGGGTTACAT
>SDVV010041454.1:0-10435 GCA_016164225.1 Gammarus roeselii | reverse complement strand
ATATATAATATGTAACGATTCCTCGGTTGAAGACTGTTTGGTGTATCAATTTACAGATCAGTTAACATTTGCTACAACAGTTTCTTAAATATCACGGAGCGCTAAGATTAACGTCGGAAGAAAATTTTGAACGTTTTATTTCCCTCAACTTTGTATTTGTATTGAGAACAGGACGTAAAATCGAGGGTCAACTTCAAAGTGACAATTTGAATCATCAATGCAAACGAAGGAACTACATTGGGTAAGCGCTCTGCTGTAGGCTGAAAGCTTAGTACTGTTCTTGTGGGAAGTGTTTTGCCTGCATGCATAGCATTATCAGCAACGGACACCGCGTTACCTGCAGCTCCGGCCGCACTAACCTTCCACCAGTCTGGATATTGAGGAGGGAAGTGGGGTGCATTGCTCCATATTAGCCGCACTAACACCCCGCCAGTCTGGATATTAAATAGGGAAGTGGGGTGCATTGCTCCATATTGGCCGCACTAACACCCCGCCAGTCTGGATATTAAATAGGGAAGTGGGGTGCATTGCTCCATATTGGCCGCACTAACACCCCGCCAGTCTGGATATTGAGGAGGGAAGTGGGGTGCATTGCTCCATTTGGTCGCACTGACACCCCACCAGTCTGAATATTGAGGAGGGAAGTGGCGTGCATTGCTCCATGTTGACCGCACTAACACCCCGCCAGTCTGGATATTGAGGAGGGAAGTGGGGTGCATTGCTCTAAATTGGCCGCACTAACACCCCGCCAGTCTGGATATTGAGGAGGGAAGTGGGGTGCATTGCTCCATATTGGCCGCATTAACACCCCACCAGTCTGGATATTGAGGAGAGAAGTGGGGTGCATTGCTCCATATTAGCCGCACTAACACCCTGCCAGTCTGGATATTGAGGAGGGAAGTGGGGTGCATTGCTCCATTTGGTCGCAATGACACCCCACCAGTCTGAATATTGAGGAGGGAAGTGGCGTGCATTGCTCCGTATTGGCCGCACTAACACCCCGCCAGTCTAGATATTGAGGAGGAAAGTGGGGTGCATTGCTCCATATTGGCCGCACTAACACCCCGCCAGTATGGATATTGAGCAGGCAAGAGGGGTGCATTGCTCCACATTGGCCGCACTAACACCCCGCCAGTATGGATATTGAGCAGGCAAGAGGGGTGCATTGCTCCATATTGGCCGCACTAACACCCCGCCAGTCTGGATATTGAGGAGGGTAGTGGGGTGCATTTCTCCATATTGGCCGCACTAACACCCCGCCAGTCTGGATATTGAGGAGGGTAGTGGGTTGCATTGCTTCTTATTGACCGCACCAACACCACGCCAGTCTGGGTATTGAGGAGTGTAGTGGGATGTATTGCTCCGTATTGGCCGCACTAACACCCCGCCAGTATGGATATTGAGGAGGGTAGTGGGGTGCATTGCTCCGTATTGGCCGCACTTACACCCCGCCAGTCTGGATATTGAGAAGAACTGTGGAGTGCATTGCTTCGTATTGGCCGCACTAACACCCCGTCAGTCTGGATATTGAAAAGGGCAGTGGGGTGCATTACTCCGCATTGGACGCACTAACACCCCGCCAGTCTGGATATTGAAAAGAGCTGTAGGGTGCATTGCTCCGTATTGGGCTCTCTAACACCCCGCCAGTCTGGATATATAGGAGGGAAGTGGGGTGCATTGCTCCATATTGGCCGCACTAACACCCCGACAGTCTGGATATTGAGGAGGGAAGTGGGGTGCATTGCTCCATATTGGCCGCACTAACAGCCCGCCAGTCTGGATATTGAGCAGGCAAGTGGGGTGCATTGTTCCATATTGGCCGCACTAACACCCCGCCAGTCTGGATATTGAGGAGGGTAGTGGGGTGCATTGCTCCATATTGGCCGCACTAACACCCCGCCAGTCTGGATATTGAGGAGGGTAGTGGGGTTCATTTCTAGATATTGGCCGCACTAACACCCCGCCAGTCTGGATATTGAGGAGAGGAGTGGGGTGCATTGCTTCTTATTGACCGCACCAACACCACGCCAGTCTGGGTATTGAGGAGTGTAGTGGGATGTATTGCTCCGTATTGGCCGCACTAACACCCCGCCAGTATGGATATTGAGGAGGGTAGTGGGGTGCATTGCTCCGTATTGGCCGCACTTACTCCCCTCCAGTCTGGATATTGAGAAGAACTGTGGGGTGCATTGCTCCGTATTGGCCGCACTAACACCCCGCCAGTCTGGATATTGAGGAGGGTAGTGGAATGCATTGCTCCGTATTGGCCGCACTTACTCCCCGCCAGTCTGGATATTGAGAAGAGCTGTGGGGTGCATTGCTTCGTATTGGCCGCACTAACACCCCGTCAGTCTGGATATTGAGAAGGGCAGTGAGGTGCATTGCTCTACATTGGACGCCCTAACACCCCGCCAGTCTGGATATTGAAAAGAGCTGTAGGGTGCATTGCTCCGTATTGGGCTCTCTAACACCCCGCCAGTCTGGATATTGAGAAGGGCAGTGGAGTGCATCGCTCCGTATTGGCCGCACTAACACCCCGCCAGTCTGGATATTGAAGAGGGTAGTGGGGTGCATTGCTCCGTATTGGTTGCACTAACACCCCGCCAGTCTGGTTATTGAGAAGGGCAGTGGGGTGCATTGATCCGTATTGGCCGCACTAACACCCCGCCAGTCTGGGTATTGAGAAAGGCAGTGGGGTGTATTGCTCCGTATTGACCGCACTAACACCCCGTCAGTCTGAATATTGAGAAGGGCATTGGGATGCATTGCTCCGTATTGACCGCACTAACACCCCGCCAGTCTGGATATTGAGAAGGGCAGTGAAGTGTATCCCTCCGTATTAGCCGCACTAACACCCCGCCAGTCTGGATATTGAGAAGGGCTGTGGAGTGCATTGCTCCGTATTAGCCGCAATAACACCCCGCCAGTCTGAATATTGAGAAGGGCTGTGGGGTGCTTTGCTCCGTTTTGGCCGCAATAACACCCCGTCAGTCTGGATATTGAAAAGGGCTGTGGAGTGCATTGCTCCTATTGGCCGCAATAACACCCCGTCAGTCTGGATATTGAGAAGAGCTGTGGAATGCATTGCTCCGTATTGACCGCAGTAACACCCCGCCAGTGTGAATATTCAGAAGAGCTGTGGAGTGCATTGCTCCGTATTGGCCGCCCTAACACCCCGTCAGTCTGGATTTTGAGAAGGGCAATGGGGTGCATTGCTCCGTATTGACCGCACTAACACCCCGCCTGTCTGGATATTGAGAAGGGCAGTGGAGTGCATCCCTCCGTATTAGCCGCGCTAACACCCCGCCAGTCTGAATATTGAGAAAGGCTGTGGGGTGCATTGCTCCGTATTGGCCGCACTAACACCCCGCCAGTCTGGATATTGAGAAAGGAAGCGAGGTGCATTGCTCCTGGATATTGAGAAGAGCTGTGGGGTGCTTTGCTCCGTATTGGCCGCACTAACACCCCGCCAGTCTGGATATTGAAAAGGGCTGTGGGGTGCATTGCTCCGTATTAGCCACAATAACACCCCGTCAGTCTGGATATTGAGAAGGGCTGTGGAGTGCATTGCTCCGTATTAGCCGCAATAACACCCCGCCAGTCTGAATATTGAGAAGGGCTGTGAAGTGCATTGCTCCGTACTGGCCTCACTAACACCCCGCCAGTCTGGATATTGAGAAGGGCTGTGGGGTGCTTTGCTCCGTATTGGCCGCAATAACACCCCGTCAGTCTGGATATTGAAAAGAGCTGTGGAGTGCATTGCTCCTATTGGCCGCAATAACACCCGGTCAGTCTGGATATTGAGAAGAGCTGTGGAGTGCATTGCTCCGTATTGACCGCAGTAACACCCCGCCAGTATGAATATTCAGAAGAGCTGTGGAGTGCATTGCTCCGTATTGGCCGCCCTAACACCCCGTCAGTCTGGATATTGAGAAGGGCTGTGGGGTGCTTTGCTCCGTATTGGCCGCACTAACACCCCGCTATTCTGGATATTGAGAAGGGAAGCGAGGTGCATTGCTCCGTATTGGCCGCACTAACACCCCACCAGCCTGGATATTGAGAAGGGCAGTGGGGTGCACTGCTCCGTATTGGCCACAATAACACCTCGCCAGTTTGGATATTGAGAAGGGCAGTGGTGTGCATTGCTCCGTATTGGCCGCAATAACACCCCGTCAGTTTGGATATTGAGAAGAACTGTGGAGTGCATTGCTCCGTATTGGCCGCACTAACACCCCGCCAGTCTGGATATCGAGAAGGGCTGTGGGGTGCTTTGCTCCGTATTGGCCGCACTAACACCCCGCCAGTCTGCATATTGAGAAGAGCTGTCGGGTGATTTGCTCCGTATTGGCCGCACTAACACCCCGCCAGTCTGGATATTGAAAAGGGCTGTGGGGTGCATTGCTCCGTATTGGCCACAATAACACCAGGTCAGTCTGAATATTGAGAAGAACTGTGGAGTGCATTGCTCCGCGTTAGCCGCACTAACACCCCGTCAGTCTGGAAATTGAGAGAGGCTGTGAAGTGCATTGCTCCGTACTGGCCTCACTAACGCCCCGCCAGTCTGGATATTGAGAAGGGCTGTGGGGTGCTTTGCTCTGTATTGGCCGCAATAACACCCCGTCAGTCTGGATATTGAAAAGGGCTGTGGAGTGCATTGCTCCTATTGGCCGCAATAACACCCCGTCAGTCTGGATATTGAGAAGAGCTGTGGAGTGCATTGCTCCGTATTGACCGCAGTAACACACCGCCAGTATGAATATTCAGAAGAGCTGTGGAGTGCATTGCTCCGTATTGGCCGCCCTAACACCCCGTCAGTCTGGATATTGAAAAGGGCTGTGGGGTGCTTTGCTCCGTATTAGCCCACTAACACCCCGCCCTTCTGGATATTGAGAAGGGAAGCAAGGTGCATTGCTCCGTATTGGCCGCACTAACACCCCACCAGCCTGGATATTGAGAAGGGCAGTGGGGTGCACTGCTCCGTATAGGCCACACTAACACCCCGCCAGTTTGGATATTGAGAAGGGCAGTGGGGTGCATTGCTCCGTATTGGCCGCACTAACACTATGCCAGTCTGGATATTGACAAGAACTGTGGGGTGCTTTGCTCCTTATTGGCCGCTCTAATACCTCGCCAGTCTGGATATTGAGAAGGGCTGTGGGGTGCGTTGCTCCGTATTGGCCGCACTAACACCCCGCGAGTCGGGATGTTGAGAAGGGCTGTGGGGTGCATTGCTCCGTTTTGGCCGCACTAACACCCCGCCAGTCTGGATATTGAGAAGAGCTGTGGGGTGCATTGCTCCGTTTGGCCGCACTAACACCCTGCCAGTCTGGATATTGAGAAGGGTTGTGGGGTGCATTGCTCCGTATTGGCCGCACTAACACCCCGCCAGTCTGTATATTGAGAAGGGCTGTGGGTGCATTGCTCCGTATTGGCCGCACTGATCACATCGGCATTCGTAGACTTTTCATCCTGATATCTATGTTAAATGACGTCATGAGTGGTTACTGATCCGGATTAGACCCTACGCAAGGCGCTGCAGTTTGAGGTCAGTGTCTGCTGCAGTGCCCGACAGTGTGACTGGCTTACTCATGTTTCGTCGTAGTAACCTGCCTCCTCCCCACCTACAACCGGCATGATTCCCAACAAGACCTCAAGGTCGGGAAAGCACATCAGGGCAGCGTCAGATCTCTTCCATTCACAACCCTTCTCTTTTCACGCCTTTCTATTGCACGCTCTCTCGTTACCTCCACAGTAATGTCTCGCTTTTTTAACGCTTACTTCGCGTTATCCATCGCCCGAAGTCCAATCTCCCATCATTCGTCCCCACCATGTGTCCGAACCATCTCAGAACCCGCGAATCTACTCTGTCCTCTAACGTCTTTTATTCCCTTCCCTGTTTTAATTCGAACAAAGTTGTTGTTGATCTTGTCTCTTAGTGTCACTCCAGCCATGTTTTCAAATATTTCATCTCGAAAACATTCCGCCTCTTCTCTGTTCTGCTCTCGCCCTCCAAGTTTCAGATTCGTAGAGCATAGTTAGGACTGCTACCTCCAAATACAATTCAATCTTTGTTTCCGTCCCCAACGTCCTACTGCTCATGACAATCTCAAGTGAACTCAACATTCTACCTAATTCTTCACACGCGACTTTTCCTCAGTTTCCACTAGTTCAGTCTTCTTTACATGGTAGCGCCGTTGCTTGAAAACCTCGAATTCCTCCAATAACTCTACAGTTAGGAGAACACTAATTCTGATCGTATTGACACTCCTCGAACATCTCATTGCTTTATTCTACCCTCGGTAACTCGAACTCGGACGCAAGCCTACAAACTTCTCGGAACTCATCAGTGCCATTTTACCCGCGAACAGTAACTGACTCAATTGCCAACTTCGCCCATTCGCTCCAAACTGCTCTAAGCTCCCGCCAATTTCACCTTCCTTACAGTTTCTAATCCTTAGCATCGACACTCTAGCGTACAACTGAGCGCAACACATAACTGATACCTCTCAAGTTGCAGCAACGCCCTTATACAGCAGAACATTGCAAGCACTGTTCCACTCAATCGGCGCTACGCTCGACACAAACCACCAATTTAGTAGCCGACTATCGTTACTCCACCACTTTTCAGGCCATCATCCGCAACGTGTCTAAGCCAGGTGCGTTCACTGCTTTAATCTCCCCTACCCCTCTTGCACCTCTTCCTAGTAATGTCCGCAACATGTCTCTCTCCCAAAACCAGCATCCGTGCACCACCACCCACAGCAACAGTGTCAGCCTCTCAGTCCTAATCATCATTCAACGAGTCATCAAAATGCTCGGGTAACCTCTTCTGTACAACACTACTTTCCAACAACAAGAGGTCGTTTTCATCTTTTGTTTTCGCATTGTCCAAGCCTTTTAATCATAGCTATAGTTTGTAGAAATCATAGTTTTTTCTGACGCGACAGCCGCATCTTGACGTCTTTGATTTGAGATTGAGCTACCTAATTGATTTTGACCGAGAATTTCGATGAAACCAAGTTCTCGTTTTCTGTGCATTTTCGCGTAACGAAAGCAATACACTCGTTAAAACCTGATCCTCGGGCTTCTCGCCGAATGCCCGGCCCATACCATCGAGTGATGATACATCTCGAGCGTTTTCATGAGACCAATAACCACATTACGGTCTATCATTAGGAGTTTTCGACGTTGCAATGTTGGTTGGGAGAGACTGGCAAGGGACATGGAATAGCTTTGGAGAAGGTGGAAAATAGAAGTAAGAGTTATATGAAATTTGTATCAATGATTCACTATGTCTGGGTAAAGTGGGATATGAGGTATTAATATGATTGATCAGATGTGTTGTAACTGGGCTGTTGCGAGGGAACTGATTAATTATTAGCTCAGCACGAGAGCTTGTGGGTTTTAGATCCTATCATTATTTAGCATAAACTCAAATACTTGTAACTATGAAGGCAAAACATTACCCAACTTCTGATTGAACCAATGATTGTTCTAACATCAACACACTTCCTTTGTCTTGTTTTCTAACATAAACATTCATCCATTCTCCTGTACTACTCTAACATTGTAACATTACACATATAATTTCTCTTGTTTTCTAACCTCATTACGAATTCCGTTTTTTTTCCTACAATTAACACACATCCTTTGCCTTATTCTTGATCGCTGACGCAGATCCATTGTCTGGTTCTCTGACATTAACACACACACTTCGTCTTGTTCTCTAGCGTTAACACAAATCCTTTACCTTATTCTCTAACATCAACAAACATTCTCTGTCTTGTTCTCTAACACATCAAACAATACACATACTTCGTCTTGTTCTCAAACCTTGCCTCTCATAATGCTTCATGTATTCTACAGTTAACACACATACTTTGTCTTGTTTTATAACATTAACACATTCTCTGTCGTGTTCTCTGCCATCAACTCACATCCTATGTCTGGTTTCCTAACATTAATACACATCCTATGTCTGGCTTCCTAACATTAATACACATCCTTACTCTTGTTAAAATAACATTTACATACATCCTGTCTTATTCTCTGACATAAACATACATCCTTTGTTTTGTTCCCTAACAATCGCACACGTTCCTTGTCTATTTGTTTAACATTGACTTTCATCATTTGTCTTCTTCTCTAAATCACCGACGATTTTGTGTAATTCGTCCATGCAATTAAACCTCAATCAACTATTATTTCATTTCCGTGTTTGACTGGGGATTTCATTTAAAAGGCCTGCAAGTCTAGTATAACTCAATGACAGACTTTCGAAGCAGATAGAAATCGGTTCTCAATTCTGATGACCCACAGGAAAATAAGAAAATAAGATAAACAATTGGAAACCAAGTCATTATCATGCTCATCAATAGGTGGGATTCTTAAAGATTTAAAGATTTATAATTTATTTATTTATTACATAAATATCCCAATACGCACACAACATTTGCTACTTCGATAGACTTAATATGCACTTATAGCTAAGGTTAGGGAGTAAATTTACCTCCACATTCCACCAATCGATGGACATATTGAAGGACATTTTCTATGCTCCACTGTCCAAACAGTCAAGACAGATAAAAAACGTTACACTGGACGATTGATTTTAATAAAAATATGCAATCTAAGTAAGTTCAACAGACATTTACTAAACTGTGACAATTTACTGTTACTGTGTCACATAAAAAAACTGAGAAAATAAAAGGTTCAACGTGACGTTATATATTACATTGCTCACACATTGTTTGACACACGAAGATACACATTTTAAAAGTAATTGCATTGTTAGCATGACAAGTACATATACACAAAAAAATCTAAATTGAGTCATCAATGTTGGACCTCATATTTAAACCGGTTTCTTCGTGATCTAGATAACTGGAAATTTTAGAATATAAAAATAAAGTAAAATAAATGGCAGTATCCTCAAAATGAAAGTGCTGAATAACAAATAGATGATAGGGTAAATTGTTTAGCGGTAGTAAATTTAAATTCAAGAATTTCTGCACGTACTAGATAATATTTTAGTTTACGTTTGAAGTAACCTATACGCTACTTGTCCATACATCCATGGCAATCGAATTCCAAGTTCTAGCAGCTCTGTATTTTAGAAATAGATGGGACTGTGTTGAGCTACCGCGCATTTATAAATCCTCATTGTTACGAAGATTATACATGGGGTTATTTCAAATGAAAAAAAAGGTTACAATGTATGTTAATTGATTGAATTGGTGAACACCGCAGCGAAAAGGTTAATGATGTGACACAGTGAGAGAATATTCCATTGACAGAAGAGAGGCTACGCGTGGTCATGTCTGCTAGCATGTAACAGCTTTTTAACAACACGCTTTTGACGAACAATGACTGTTTTTAGATTTGTTGTGTAGGTATGTGCCCGGGCTCTAGTGAAGAATTTACTATACAATAGCCCCGTCTCTCGAAACTTACCTCGACATGAAATTAGGGGTAGGATGATTCCAACATTGAATGGTTTTTATACATTATATATGATGTAATAAGGCTGGGTATATAAGTATGTAAACTACTTATCATAATTTTTTAATGAAACTTGAAATAGAATAATGTCATTTGTCATACAGTAAGAGAACGTGAAGAAAATCAATTCGCCTACAAAATTATTATATTGTACAGATACATTTGTTAATATACCTTCCGTCAGCTTTAATTGAATATTTTTCCAGCTATTTCATGTTTGAATTGATGTGGTTGTGTGTGTTTGACTCGCTTGCAGTCTCTGTTCATTGCGATCAAGTTTCGTTCATCTCCTTCATTCGTTGTTCCTCAATCTCATCAGCACATGAAAACTTGTTTTCGTTCACCTTCTATATTGTTCATGTCCACCTTCCGAGAGCGAGTGCACACATTGAAGTTCCTGCCGCGCCAAGCTGATCATCACGAAGTTCTACAGTTTTCGATGAGTAAAGATTCAGCTTCCAGTGAGAGGAGTTGCGTATACGTACTAACAGAAATGGGCTAGTTTTGATATGGCCACCGTCAGCTCTGTACTGTAAATTATCTAAGATTATTTCAACTCAGGCATTGAAGCCTTATTGCAGATCACCACCTTCGTCGTGGTATAATCCTTAGAGGATAGGAATATCGCATCGAAAGTCTACGGTCTCTGGATACACATTTCATTACATATGATCTGATAAGCTGAGCTAAAATGCTCGCCTCCACTGAGAGTTGAATCATGCATCTGTGATGAGATTCTGAGCTAGCATTGACAGCGCAGTGTGGCCACTACCTGCCTGCCTGTCCAATAACAGCGCAGTGTGGCCACTACCTGCCTGCCTGTCCAATAACAGCGCAGTGTGGCCACTACCTGCCTGCCTGTCCAATAACAGCGCAGTGTGGCCACTACCTGCCTGCCTGTCCAATAACAGCGCAGTGTGGCCACTACCTGCCT
>SDVV010041453.1:0-10435 GCA_016164225.1 Gammarus roeselii | reverse complement strand
GCTAAAAAACGGCATTACGTACCCTACAAAAATACGTATGTTTGCCCCGCGGGTTAGAAATACGTACCTTTACCCCGCGGGTTAGAAACACGTACCCTAGGTTAGGTTAGGTTGGGCAGGAAAAGTTTCATTAAAGTGATAACCGGTAAAATGGTACGACTGGTGGCTGATTCTGTCGTGGGCTGAAACAGATTTTCGCCAGAACGTCACTGACAGATATGACAGTGGCTGGTGTGACTGAGGAACGCTATGAATGTTCGCTGTTAAAAAATGGTACCGTAGGTAGGTAGTCGGAACAACTTGTGGCTGATAAGGCAGTTGACGGAGATGATAGGGGTTGATCTGACGTTAGTTATAAAAGAATTTAGCGCCAGGGATAGCGACCCCACCATAACTCTCAACATTGAGACACCATTTAATCGTTTTTACTCTGATAATACAAATGTTTTCTACGTTGCTACAGATCACAATTGTCTTTGCCAATTACCATAAGTGTTTACTGCGTTTTGTCTATTTTTATGTTTTAAATGTAGCAGTCGTTTTAGTATAATTGAAATACGAATTCAGTCTTTTCGAGGAACGAAAAGCAGCTTCCAACTTTGACAATAGTTAACTCGATTTTAATATAATTATTTGAATTATTTTTAACGATTATAAGCTAATATTTATAAGCTAATATTTTGCTTTGTCTTCTATAACAGAAGTATATTTATCTGACTTGCGTACTCCAGTATTGTATTATTCTGATGGTCAATCATTTAATAATTTCCTAGCGGTCATGAAGTGTGTAAATTGTATATTCAGTTTTTTGGTATATATTTTGTGTATACATTTTTTTATAACTTATGTCGTCTATTTACCCCTTCATTATTAATACAATGGTTTAAACCCATCCTTACAATATGTTAGCGTTTTTCGATTTCCCAACCCCATTTTGTATTCATATTTTCTGAATAATTCATGTCGTCCATCTACACCTTTGTCATCGTACAATAATGTAGACTACTCATTACAATATGTTAGCTCATATCGATGTTTCAACCCCATGTTCTCGGGACAAGAACCACATGCATGCGCGATTTCCCACCCCATATACTTCTTATTTTCCACACCCATGTATTTTGTTATTTATCCACCCCAAGTACTTCTAATTTTTCAACCCCGCGTGTCACTGGTTTTCCCAACACTATGAAGTCGGAATTATTTAGTAAAATAGACATTTTCTTTATGAGCACAGATGATAATATTGCACATAAAATTTCGCTCCATGTAATCCGAACCTGCGGCCCCTAGAGATGAGCTGTAACGAATATTTCATTAGGAACCCTTTTATCTATCCCTGACGTGGATGAACGGGACATTGAGATGTAAGGAATGCAAGGAAACATATTCTTGCGGCCATGTGGATGTGTGATGTCGAAGAAGGGAGTCTTATAATTTGAAACTCTCGAGAGAACTATATACCACCAGTAAACAAATGATGACAGTTTACCTTCAAGATCATCATATGGGAGAACAATTCGATGGTCGATTTCCATTAAAATCAGGATTGGTATTTAACCATGAAATATAATAGGTTGCTTGAATATGCTAGGATTATTTTAACTCGAGATAAGAGAAGAAATGTGAACTCTTGCCTAAGACCCCACGATCGTGAAGAGCAACCGAAGCATTGCGAATAAGATTGAAAGTTTTGGACCTCTGATAGCAATACGAATCCGCCGCGGTCTGCTGGCGATAAGCCTACAATCTTCTGTATACGCGCCAGTTGCATTCATCTCTGCGTGGGTCGTAGAGCGTCAGGACAACTAACCGTGATGCTGTCATATTCCCGCAATAGTGTTTGGCAAATTGTGCACTTCAGTTACTCTTTAAAGTCACAGTAACGCGTATATTTTCCTAAAATATCATGTGTTAGACCATCGGTCTCATGCGTCCCCATGTGAATAACATTCCTTATCAGCGATGACATCTAATACTTGATCACTTTCAGATCATAATATGAATATTTTTGTTGGTTAGATTTCAGCAATTTGGTATTATATATTGGTTAAAGCATAAACAAAATATTTATGTCGAACAAAAAATTTTCACCAAAGGTGTGGCCTTCAATAGGTCATTGAAGAGAAATTTATGGGTGTAATCGTGTCATTTCGATTATTGATAAATATTGTGCTCGGTCGAAACAGTTTGATTTTGTCATCAAAAGAAAGGGATTTGAGGGCCAAAATAGCCTACAAAATGAACGAAGAGATAGCACATTCCGGGCAAATCTCTAGTTGCCATCAGCGGTCGGGTTCTCATGGTCAACACCTTGAAACCCCATCTTAGCAAACTAATATGCGAACTCTGGAAATGTTTCCTATTTACATGGATTGTATGCAAGGAGTAAGCATGACGAAGATGAACATATGTCTGTGTCTACTGACAGGGTAACAAGGACTCCATCTGCAAGTGGCATTGACTTATGCTTCACATTCCCTGGAATTAAAATTGAAAGTCCTCCAATGCCATCAAGACGTTTTTTGCAGGAAAAATAGTGCCCTGGGACAGTGAGGTTTTGTGTTGAATGAAGGTGAAGTTCAGTGAGGCAAATAGCAATATGTGGAAAATTTGTTGTTAAAAACTGCGGGGATTTTAATGCTCAATATCGACATTGGGAACCTCTGAAGTATTCTAGTAACCGATCTGGTCGTGATCTTTTCGACTTCCTCACTAGCAGTGACCTTTTCCTATTACTAAACCCTCCAAACTGCCCTATCCGGGGAGACCCTGCCTTCGGCTCTACATCCAACCTCGATCTTTCTGTAGCCAATCGCCAGTTTGACTCTTTCTCCATCTCCTTGGCCCGTGAACTTTGTAGTAGCCATCTTCTTGTACTGCTCTCTGCTGGCACCCGCACATATCCACGGCTATGCTTTCGCCACGTTGAAACTTTCACATGACACTGCCTGAAGATGGGATAAATGGTCGGCAGATTTGGGCAACTCGGGTATTGAAAAAGCAAATTCTGCAACAACGGTCTACAGTTACATTGATTCAATGATTTTAAATACTGCAAACAAATATTGCCCTTTCAGATCTTCTGCTAACTTCTATGCATCCTGGAAATCAGTGGTGGAAAGCAACTTGAACAAGCTGTTTACAATCACCTCAATAGTCGCGGTCCAATCCCAGCTAACAAAGTTGTTCTTGATAAGTTCACAGCAATAGCAATTAATAAAATTTTGTCGAAACATATAACCTCATGGAATGATTTTCTTGCTCGCAACACCCACCGCACCTCATCTGCTCAGATATGAAAGAAGTCTCCATCCGTCCTTGGGTAATCCCCTCCCTTTGATTTTCCTCTCCACATTGGTACCTCTCCTTTTTCGTTCAATGAGCAGCAAATGGCCTAGCATCTCACTTTTCTATTGCTTTCTCTCATGAGTAACCACATGGAGAGTCTGACTGCATTTCTCAGTAATAGCTACACTTTCCTCGGATGCAGATGGCAGTCTCAATCCTCGTTTCTCCTTCTCAGAGCTGCGCTCTGTTCTTCCAGCTAACAATTTCACTCTTCTCCTGCTTTTGACCCTTTTCATAATCAGTTTCTCTCTCACCTCTCAAAAACTTCCATGCTGCCGACATCACTCCAACCTAGAAATTATCCTTAATTATATTGATTCCTAAGCCCGGCAAAGAACCCAGCGCAGTATCTGTCTCCATGCCCATACCTCTGCTCTCCTGTGATGGAAAGCTTATGGAGAATTTTGTCGTGGCCCACCCCACGTGGTATCTGGGAGGAATAATATTTTTCTCCCACGCCAATTTGGGGTTTGCCCCAATGTTGCAACATGGATGCCTCATCCTCCTTGAGCACAGCATTCAATTGGCCATATCACTCAAGCAATAGTCCTTGCAATCTTCTTTGATCTATGATGCCTTTGATCGCGCTTCTCTACAAGCGCTACTGTTCAAGCTGGCATCACATGGGGTGTCTGGCCGTCTCCTTCGGTAGGTCTCTGGCTTTCTCACTGACCGTTATTTGCTGTTTCCTTTTCTTTTCTTCTTCTCAGTCTCAGCCTATGTTTTTTGTGCTCTCTCAAAGTGCCATCACTTCTCCCTTTTTCTTCAATGTTCTACTGTCTGACCTCCCTTCCTCTCCAGGTGTCACAATCCTTTATTATGCAGATGCCACAATTATGCTTCTTACTGCTGACTCTACTACTTTTTCCCAGGCACTACTACATGCCGCTATTGTCAACTTTGCTCGGTAAGCACACCACTGAGTTCTACTGATCAACCCAAAAAGTCTGGGAATTTCGTTTTTCACCCTTAAGATCTTCGTTCCTCTTTGCCAACCACATCACATCTTTGTTGTTCCAATCCTATATTTCCAGCATCATATAATGCTTTGCATAATTTTTGTCTCTCCTACTTGGTGGCCATACATTGACTTTCTCCGGCTCCGCTGTCACGAATGTCTCAACATAATGCCAGTTTTTGCCGGGTCACGTTTTGGGCGCTCAGGTCCTAAACTTCTGCTCTTCTATCTAGCTTGTGCCAGAGGTCCCACTGACTATGGGCTACTCCTTTCCTCCCCTGGCTCTCCCTCACTTCTTGCTTGACTTGATGTGATTCAATCACCTGCTGTCTTCCTTCTCATCGTCACGTGATGCTATACTCTTCCGGCCTCTTTTCTGTTGTGGAGCTGGACTAGAACCTCCTATCGTGAGGATCGCTGCGGACGGGTTCTTCTACCACTTATTTTTCGACCCTCTGATCATTCATTCCATGCTCTTCTACAGCGAGATAATTTCCTCACTTCAATTCCCTCCTCATGTCGGCATAGCCGTTCGCCTCTTCTGTACAGAGCATGCCGCCTGTTTCCCTTTCATGGATTCCCCCTTCCTCCCTTCTCTGTTCTCCCTCCTTGGTTTCCTTTTCTTTCCATTATCCAAACCTCATATCCCACTGGCAAAATAGGGAGAGTAGAGAAGAGTGCCCCATCACTGTCTGCAGATCATTGTTCTACTTCCTACCCTCATTATCTCTCTATCTTGACTGATGCCTCAGTGATGGACGTAAAGGCAACCTGAGTTAGGGTGAATGTGGTTGCTCCTCATAGCTCCTTAAAGTTCCTTGCCGACTGCTCTCCGATCACACAATACTCGCTGGCAAACTCTTTAGGATACTGCATGCACTAATCTTTCTCTCCTCACACCAAGCTACCACTCCTGATATAATTTTCACAGACAGCCTATCCTACCTCTCCCACTTGTCCTCGTCAAGGCTTTGTTAGGATAACTCCCTCGTTCTTGCAATTCGTAGACACCCTCTTCTATTTCCCCTCCGTTGTGTACCCCTTCAATTGATTCCAGCCCATTGTGCCATTCCTGGCAATGAGGCTGCAGATGCAGTTCCAAACGAAGCAGCAAACTCCCTCCTTTCTTCAATGAGATCCCTATCTCCTTGGCTGAATTTCGCTATAATTTCTCTTCTTTAGTCTGGTCTTATTGGCACGTCAGGTGGACTGTTCATCGAGGCTAGCACTCCCTTGCTATCCACAAATTGTTTGTACGTCCTTGGTCCTGGCAGGGGACACAATAACGATTTTATGAGTCTTTTCTAGACTCAGATTTGGTACTGCTCCCTTTAAATAACCCCTCAACAAAAACGGTCGGATGGACTCCCCATATTGCCCTCAATGTCATTCCGATGAAACGATGTACCATTTATTTTCTTGTCTGCCCCCCACTATCATACTGCCCGGCGCCGTCTATTGGGTGCTAAGAGACACTAAGCACCCAATCTTTTTTTCTTCTCTGTGGCCAGCCCGGTGATCCTGTTGCGGCTCTTCTCATCTTCAAATATGTGGAGGCATACATTTGTTCCACACACCGCTTCGCCGACCGTAAAGTCGTGAACTTCACTGTAGCTGGTCTCGGAACACATTGACTGCGTTCAGAAAGCCTCGTGAAGAGAAGAAGTTACAAGTGACTAGTTACCCCAGCTGGTCTCAAAGCAATTCGACTCAGGTCGGAATGCCCCGAGAAAAGGTTAGAAGTTACAAGTTATAAGTTAAATTAGAGTTCTCACTGACTTCGGGCTGCTCCTCTACTGCTTTGCTTCTCCTCCACTTCTTGCTCACCTTGATCTGATTCACTTAAATTATACTCACCTTCTCATTGGCATTTGACGGTCCACTACTTTGGCC
The DNA here is from genome assembly GCA_016164225.1 of Gammarus roeselii. Classification (NCBI taxonomy): domain Eukaryota; kingdom Metazoa; phylum Arthropoda; class Malacostraca; order Amphipoda; family Gammaridae; genus Gammarus; species Gammarus roeselii. The sequence continues at coordinate 4,233 of SDVV010041453.1, read as the reverse complement.
TCTCTGTACTGTGGAACCGGACCATTACTCCTGATCTCTACGTGAGAAACGCTCCGTCCGGTTTATTCTGCAGTTACATTTTTGACCCGTTAATTTTCCTTCACATGCTCTTCCACGGTACCATTTCCTCACCTTAATCTCTTTCTCACGTCGGCATCACCATTCCCCTTTTCTATCGAAAGTATGTCGTCTGATCCCCTTTCCTAGCTTCACTCCTCCTCCAGCTTCCCCTCAGGAAATTTTTCAGTTCATCCTCCCTGCTTCCCTGTTCTTTTCATTCTCTTACCTTCATTTCCCGCTGCTGCAATGTGTGCTGAAGAGCATAGTGTCTCAGCACTGTTGTCTAATCTGTGTTGCACAACCTACCCTCATTATCTCTTTCTGTAATGGAGGCTCAGTGATCATAGATAGCGCTACCTGTGTTAATGCAGGTGTGGTTGAACATCATAGTTATTTAAAGTTCACATTGTCTGCTCTCAGATCCCACAACTCTTGCTGACGGACTTCTTGGATGAACAAACACAAACACTGATCTTCCTATCTTCACACTAGGCTATTATCCTTGTTGTCATTTTAATAACAGTTTTTATCCGTCTTTGTCTTGTCCTCATCAATGCTTTTTCATTTAGCTGTCTTGTTCATGCAATTAGATTGACAATTTCGTGATTTCTGTCAAATTGACTTCATATTGCCCTCTTCATCATCCAGATGATACGTTCTGCCATTTTATTTTTGTCTGCAACCACTACCATGATGCCCGGCGACGTCTACTGGTCAGCCAACGTGCCGAGTGGCACTCAACACCCCATCTCCCTAAAGTCGTGAGCTTCCACTAGGCTTGTCTCGAAATAATTCACTCCGTTCTAAATACCAGATCAAGAAAGCAAGCATCTGCCTTCAACCGGGATTGTCCACCAAATTTTCCCCACTATGTCTACACCTTTCAAATATTTTTTCTCAGTACCACCACAGTGTCATGACCTTAAAAACTCTTAATACAATCACTCCGATTGATCCAAACATTCTCCCAGTCATCCTCACTCCTCTCGCTACCTGGTCCGAAACACTCACTCCCTCGATAACACCACACCTGTATATGCCTAACCTTCCTCCACCCCCGATTTCCTTCCACTAGGCACACAAAACTCATATTCGCCCAACCTTCCAATTTCGTCTCTCTCATTGCTAACACATCGTACTTCCTTTCCACAAACATCTTCCCAACCTCTCTTTTGCGTTTTGCTCGTGCTGCAATCATGCACATTTAACAACCCTGTCAATTGAGTTCGGAGAGGCGTGGGCCTCTCCTCTCTCCGCTCGTCTCGCAGTCTTCAAATGAGGTGTTTACAGAGGGAAAGATCACCTGCATCCTCGCTTCGCCCTTATTTGTCGTCATTACGACGCGCACGGGAAAGTATCAGTAATGTTATTCCTGGCATAGGAGGCATAAGAAAGGACTAGGCAATTGATTGATTAAAGGTACTAGCACACGAAATGATATACCACACAATATAAATAGTTCCAAAGCTACGTTATTGGACATATATTCAAGCTGTGTATAATTATTTACAATAATATAACATCATCGTGCTCATCATTTGCAATCACATTAACTTACACTGATGAACGATTTAAATCATCACCAAATACGTGATGGTCGCTTACAAAAAACGCATGCGCGAACAGTTTTTCCGTGAATTAAAAGTGTTTACAAGCGTAGGAAAACAACTACCTGCCTATTAGACCCTCAATTAGGTTGCCGTTTGATAGCAAGAGGATTAGTTCTGAAGACGAACGTCTAAGGGGGTTCCTCGTGCCATTTCTGATAATACAACATCAAAAAAGGGAACGTTTAAGCCGCGACCTTAACGATTCGATTTTATTGTTGTTTGCAACCTTCGTTGAAAGTTGGTTCCATTCATCGACAACATGAAGAAATTGCGCGTGATGTCGAGTAATAAACGTTTCCCAACGATTTTCTATCCATTGTCCCTAGTCACTCCGTTCATATCTAGAGTGAGAAGGCTCGCTCGATCGGCGTTTTCCTTACCCTTCATAATCTTCCACACTTAGACCGTATCGCCTCTGACTCGACGTTTCTCTAGCGAATAGATTGAGTTCACGAAGTCTGTCTTCGTACGATTTATTCCGCAGCGAAGGGACAAGCTTGGTAGCTATACGTTGAAACTTTTCAAATTTAATTATGTTTTTCTAAGATATGGAGACCAGAATTGAACGGAATAATCTAGTGGCGGTCAACCAATGCATTGTATAACATGAGAATACTGTGGCTGCTTCTGTATGAGATAGTGCGGGATGTCATACCTAGCATTTTGTTGACTTTCTTGACAGCATCCTTACATTGCTTGCTACTTTCTGTGTCTTTACTAATGATGACACTAAAAATTTCGCTCTTCGGTGACAGGAATCAGTTTCTTTCCCAAGATTGAGTATTCGTGTTTGAGGTTATGCTGACCTATGTGCATAACATTACATTTTTCTACATTAAATTTAATTTGCCACTCATCTGACCAATCAGCAAATTTGTTTAAGTCTAGTGGGATCTGCTGACGCTCTAGCTAGTTTGCACTTTTCCTCCTACCTTAGTACCGTCTGCAAAGTTGATAATGTTTGAGAGTACGTTGCCATCGAGATCGTTAATGAATATTATAATGAATACTAGACCTAACACGGGTCCTTGAGGCACGCTGCTTGTAGCAATACACCAGGGGTGGAAGCTCCGTCAGGTACAACTCGCTGCCGTCTGTCAGTAAGCCAGCATTTTATCCAGTTGATGAGCTCGCCTCGAATGCCGATGCTGTGCAATTTACTAATATATCACTTGTAAGGGACTTTATCAAATGACTTATGAAAGTTCAGTTAAATGATATCGATTGGAGATTTTGTGTCGTGGATTTCAAGTATATTCTTGATAAGTAGCATGTTCGAAAGACAGGAACGATTGTGACGAAAGCCATGCTGAGAGTCACCAATCATTTCGTTTGATTCTAGGAGTTCCGTTATTTTATTCGTTATCAAACTTTTCATCAATGTGCCAATGAAACAGCACTCCTCCGCCCTCTCGGCCATGTCTATCTTTGTGAATTAGAGATTAAATTCGACTAAATAATTCCTAGTGCTCAGTGAGATAATCGCACTCTGTCTCACATCGACCCACTTACACCGTCGCTTTCTTTACTACCTAATGAATTAGGCTGTACAGCTGAATTTGCAATTCTCACTCTAACTGATTGTTATATAGAAGATCCCAATGTCAGATCGCAACACCTTGTGTCAACAGGAAACAGTGGATAGTTGCTGTGTTCTTTGCAACTTAAACCAAAAGCTTTCTCATCGTACATGTTTCGGGAAGAGTCGTTTTCATGTTCATCTAGAAAAGTAAGATACCTCCTTACCGCTCGCACACAGCTCCAGTTACCCAGTTAAAATTTCTTAGCTTGTCATTTCACCTATTTCAGCTTTGCTATGAAGAAATTTATTGTTCCAGAAGAAGAACATACCATCTGTGTATGAATGAACTTTTTATTCATTTCATTTTTTTTTAATTTTTAATGACTAAGATGAGACTAATTGGATGGTAATTGCCGGGACACCTTTTGTCCCCATTTTCAAAAATTGTGCTACCAATGGCCTCTTTACATTTCGAGGGGCATGTGCCATTTGTGAGAGATTGAGGGAAAATGTTTGATAAATTTTCGACGGTTTCGTTTATATTATATTTTTGAATTCTGGGATGAACTTGGTCTGAAGCTGGGGATTTTGTGACTCCCATTTTTTTTTTAATAGCTTTGACGACGAAAAAATTTACTGTGCTGAGGGCTACAGTTTGTCATTCCACAATGATACCCTCGGGATTAAGAATGTCCTGATTCTCTAACGTAACTAATGAACAGAAGGAATCATTAATTATGACACTTTTTTTGGTGTCGTCCGTTTATAGCTTAACAACATCGTTCTCGAGAGGACCAATTATGATTTTTGGATTTTTTTTTCTCGATATACAACTAAAAAACTGTTTTGGATTAGTTTTTGCATTGACGGCAATTTCATTTTAGAAATAATTCTCCTTACGTTTCTGGACACTCTTTAGATCTCATCTGCTGATGTATTAATTTTTTGCTACGTCGTCCTGGGCATGTTTCTGTTTAATGAGTACTTTGCTTTCTTTCGTGAGTGAAGGCACTGCAATTCTCCTTTCCAGTACTTAGGCTG
>SDVV010041452.1:0-10435 GCA_016164225.1 Gammarus roeselii | reverse complement strand
GATTTTGTGGACCAAGTGAGGCGGGGGGGGGTGTTGTTAGCAGAAGGTCAGTGGCCGGTGTGCGTCCATGAAACAGCAGCGTCGAATGAATGATGGGGCAGGGCAGACCTCGGTTATATAGATAGGGAAGGGGTGGGGGGTTTGGGGGTTCAGCCGGCCTAGACCGCCGGGAGCGGAAGACGCCACGCTTTACCTAGTCAAAATTTAGCGCCGAGCAGCCAGGTTTTTAGTCAAAACCTAAAAATCGGGGATAGTCGAGAAACTTGAAGTTTCGAAATTCCCGAGTAAGGTCAAAAGACACAAAGGTCTGAATCGGCCGAAAACTACGTTCAACATATATCAAGATTCTCTCGTAAAAACGTTCCTGTAATGTTTTCTCTTCAAGATTCATTAGAATAAAAAGCAGAAGCGCATTGCTAAACCATATTGCTCTTACGAAGTGGAAGAGAAATAGTGCTATTTGTGAGCCGTTGTTGCAATAGTTGCAGGCGAACTCATAGTAATGGGCAAAATTTTGATAATAAAGTCATCGATTCAGTTTTCTATATATTGTAACATCAATTTCTAAGAAAGTTCGACCAACAGTTCAAAAAAGTAATTTGGGAATGCATACATGACATTCATGTGTAGAAGACAAAAAATTTAGCCGTGAACCTGTGGAAAGAAATGAAAAATCTTTCACTAATTTCTGAACTTAACAGATGAATGTATCTTAAGAGCTGCAATAAAGACAACTTTCAGAACCTAACAGAGCAAGGGAATCTTCTTCCTGGCTAAACCTTAGTAAAAAGGGCTAACCAGTGGAGATATATCAACTCTTTTGTGACAAAAAATATTTATCCTAAGAAATGTTTTAATCGTGAAAATTATTATTACAATAATGAAGACAACAACCAACGTGAATAGAAGTTACAATTACAGAGTTAGTAAATTCCCAATGGTGAGAACGGCCACAAAATTGCTTACAACAACCTAGCAAAGTTACGTTCTACACTAATGACTGCAAGGCATCATATACACTATGTACAACTATAAATTAAAATGATATACCAGACATCGTCCGCCATTGCGGAACTATCGTTTCTCCCAGCATCTTGTTACTAGTAAAAAAAACATCCATTATTTGTAAACGGCAATTATTGATGATAATTAGAACTCAAGTTTGAATAAAAATATTATTTTCCTCACAGGCGTCGGATTTTTCACGCATAGCTTCCGAGGCACCGAATTTCCAAACGGTGGACGTGGAGATACGTTGACGTGAAACTCTGTGTATGGGGGGGGGATGTCAATTTAATTTGCCTCAAAAGCATACTGAAATGCATATACTAATGGATGAGCGTTAGCGTTTCAAAGAGTCACCTTCAGATAAGCCGCATCACAAATAAACGCGTATTTGGGGAAAAAAACTGACGTAGAGCTCTACGTTAGGCTCTGTTCTTTCATTTAGGCCTAAGAACGTTGAAACCCGCCCATTATTGATGAAGCCTTAGCATTTTGCCAATCCTCTCGAATTAGTGTTACAACCGAAGAACAGACTGATATACACTTTTTTGAAATATTGACTAAAACCCTTACCAATGATACAAGATGCATCACTCAGCTGATAAAACTGTACTATGTAGCTAACACGGTGTCTCTCCACTGGGGCTGAGAGACATAATAGGTAATGGAAATATTAGGATTGGAATCCATTTTCTAAACGAGTAACTTTATACCAGTGCACCACCGTTTGCCTGCCAAAGTTATTAGGACATCCCCATAGATAGAGGCACATAATTGAACTCAGAAAATAAAAAAGCATGTAGGCAGTTTGCAAAGAATTAAAAGTATACTTGGACAAGAAATATGACGCTGAAACAGTTCAAGGATCTGTAGTAATTGCTACCAATATCCAGTCTTCAAGGAGAAGCGTGGTTTCCGCATTCGTCACACAGATTAATATTTCGCAGGTTGGACTAAAACCTGTTATAGGCTTCTTCAACTTTCCAGTAGAAAAAAAGGCTGTAGTGGTTCACGTGTCAAGAGACTTGGAGTTATTTTATTAGCCTTCTTTAAACATGGGAAGAAGTTAAAAAGAGATGAAACTGTTGCAAGAAGGAACCCAACAATGGTAGCTACTGCACATCAATTGGGCCAAGTCATCCAGTTCTCGAGAGGAATGGTCTCTTCATTACTGCAATATCTATATCTTTTGATGATTGTATAAACATTTCTTGGAAATGAAAACTTTATCAACAGTGAGAAGGATTTTGTAGACCGCATAGCGGCGCAATACTGTTCACTAGAACTTAAATTCATTTAAGTTGTGACCTTGAATATGAAATCGAAAGCCCCTCAATCTTGCTTATCATTCAAATGAGGAGGTAAGATCATCACTGCCCCCCGGCGAGTCAACACGCAACGTGTCTATCGTTGATTACTCCTAGAACCGTCAAGGACAGCTATTGGTATGCAGTTCCTGAAAGCGATTCCTATGCGATGTGTCTCCTTTTATCCTAGATACGATTTACATCAGAATGATAAAACAGACGGACAGAGAACATATACACATTGTAAGTGAAATCAGGATTCGCAGCGCTTTTGCATGGTAAACGTATAGAACGGCACTGCGCGAAACAATGTCTCCCGGCTGGGCTGGGGAACGATCTTCAGTCGCATCAGAAAACATTCAATAAGTTAGAGCAATGGCATTGTACTATTCGTAAAAGATACAGGGCATTTTTCTATATATGATGCCATTGTAAGTGGCATCACCAACAAACATTGCTACAAAGTTCATGACTGGTCAACAATAGTGAAACCACGATATGAATTAAATTGAAATATATTGACTACTACACCCGGTTGGTAAGTTGTACGGGAGAGTGCTGATCAAAAGGATTAGAGACTGTACGGACTGCGCAATTGGAGAGGAACAACGTGGCTTTAGGAGTGGTAGAGGGTGTACCGATCAGATTTTTGCAGTGAGGCAGGTATGTGAGAAGTACCTTGCCAAAAAAGGATGTGTTCTGGGCCTTCATGAATCTGGAGAAGGCATACGACAGAATTGACAGGGAAGCGCTGTGGAGGGTGTTGCGTTTGTATGGACTGAGCGGAAAGCTGTTGAAAGCGGTGCATAGTTTCCATGTTGGCAGCCGAGCATGTGTCAGAGTGGAAAGCGAGGTGAGTGATTGGTTCACAGTGAAATTGGGTCCGAGGCAAGGCTGCGTGATGTCTCCTTGGCTGTTCAATCTCTATATGGATGGAGTGGTCAGGGAGGTGAACGCGAGTGAGCTGGGTTGTGGCTTGGAGCTGTAGGAAGCGAATTGGCGGAGTGGGCAGTTGAGCCAGTTGCTGTTTGCGGATGATACGGCTCTGGTGGCGGATTCAGAGGAGAACCTATGTAGGCTGGTGTCTGAGTTTGGTAGAATGTGTGAGAGGAGGAAGCTTCGAGTAAACGTGGGTAGAAGTAAAGTGATGAGATGCTCAAGAACTGCCGATGCGAGCAGTATTAGTGTCCTCCTTAATGGAGAGTTGTTGGAAGAAGTTCAGTGTTATAAGTATCTGGGCTCCCATGTGGAGAAGACTGAACTAATGGAAACTGAGGTGAAGTCGCGAGTGAAGAAGGGGTGTAAAGTGTTGGGTGCACTGAAGAGCGTGATGAGCTGCAGGACGTTGGGGATGGAAGCAAAGAAGGGCTGTATGTGAGTGTCGTTGTCCCAACTGCGCTGTACGGAGCTGATACTTGGGGGATGAGAGCAGAGAAGAGAAAAAGGTTGAATGTTTTCGAGATGAAATGTTTGAGGAGCATGGCTGAATTGGCGCTGTGAGACAGGTTCACTAACGACGTGGTTTAAATCAGAACGGGATGGTGAAGAAGTTAGAGGACAGAGTTGATTCGCGTGTTCTGAAATGGTTCGGGCACGTGGTGAGGATGAATGTGGGGATATTGGTGAAAAGGGTGTGGAAGGCAGAGGCGAGTGGACGTAGGCCTAGAGGAAGACCGAAGTTTGGGTGGATGGATGGTGTGAAGCGGGCGTTAGGAAAGAGACCTGAGTGCGGAGGTAGCGAGAGAGCGTGCACTGGATAGGCGTGAGGGGAGAATGATTGTGAACGGATGAGTTTTTACGCTGCCCTGATGTGCGTTCTCGCCCTAGGCCCATCGTTGAGAGACGGGATAGCCTGTGGCGGGGGGGGGGGGGGGGTCATCATGACGCGGCAGGGGTAAAACAGTCACGCTGTTGGGCCTTGCTGCCGACACTGACCTCGAACCGCTCTCATGACTCGGAGGGTGTGTTGCGGGGTTCCCGGCCGGACCCTTTTGCGCAAAAGGGCTAAGGTATGCGAGTGTGAATGTATGACTGTGAGGAGCGCCTTGCCGTCGGCCATCCCCCTTGATGGGGGATTTTGGCCTAGTGTCTATCTGTAACTGTGCTACAGTACTTAACTCACCATAAGTAGGTAAAATGCACGGTTCCATATTGTATCACCGCAAAGTAAATTACAAGATTCGAGTATAGGTACCGTTAGAAGTGCTACCAAGCGGGGATCCTGAGCACGAGATCAACACCCGGTGCAGGAAATATCATGCATGAGGAAAGCATGAATGAAAAGAATGAAATGATGAACGAGAAAAAGATAGCATGAAGAGCGAAACACAGTAACAAATCTCTAAATTTGCTCTCATTTATAATGCGACCGGGGAAGTTCCAAGACCTCCACCGTATGTTCAGTTGAGTGCGTCAGTAGCTGTTTGAAAAACGACAAATGGTGTCAAGTTCAATTTCATGTTTCACCGAGTTAGTTGGCGGCTCAAAGAACCAGGTTCAGCTCAAAGTGGAAAAAATACAGACACAGAAGGAAGGCCGAATCCCCCTGAAAGGGGGTAGCCGACGGCAAGGCACACCTCGAACTCCTCTTGTGCACTCACACACATGCCAAACCTTAACCCTCTTGCGCTGAAAGGTACGGCCGCAGCACACACTTCGGGGGAAGAGTAGAATCCGAAGACAAGCCGCAAATGAGGTAAATAAAAGTTTAGTAACTCAGGATGGGGATAAAAGAGAGATAGTAAAGGGTGAAGAAGAGGAGAGTTTGAAAAGAATAAAGGTTTTCACCCGCCAGGTTGGGCGGTGACTCCGTGCGGCCCGGAACCGAAGAGATGACTAGGGAGGGGATCTCAGTGCAAATGCGCATTTGAGTGGTGCACTACTATAGACAGTGCGCTCCTAAAGTAATGCGGCACAAGATGTTCCTTCCGTTGTTCATTAGCTACTCTTGCAGACACAGAACATCGACTACCGTTTAAATTGTGGAAGTCCGGCATACGAAAATTTGAGAACAGTTTAATTTGATATAATTATTTTCCAAAATTCCATTACAAACTCAATTAGAGGAATAAGCAATAAATGTTCATGTGTGAAGTTCAACGCAAACTTCAATCAGAGAACAAGTGCAACTAAATTGAGAGAAATGCCGAGTTATTATTGCTAATGCAGACATCGCACCTCCCTATTAACCTGAATAATAAAAACTATTGGCCATTGCTATGAACATACCTACAGGCACCTACGATATATACAGATTCAAGATAAAAAGTTGTTGACCGAGCAGACAAACCCATTCCTTTAAAAGGCGTATGTTTTTGAGCTCGACCATTCACCAATAAAATAATTGAGTGTTGTCATGCCCGCGGCCATGTAATAGCTAAATGCGGCGGGGAATTATCTTATCGTGGTAGCTACCCAATATAGACTTACTTGTTCAAGAAATTTTCGGATAATAAATACAGGCACCAGAGAAGTCAAGAACTTCAATGACTAGAACACCAGCTGCTCTATTTGCATGAAACCTCCAGAAATAGCGACTTACTTACATGCGCCTCTTCTCATGAAGTACAGCCCAATGCGCTAGAAACGAACACACGTTAGCAGTGTAGTTGAATAAAATGCAGTAGATCTTTGTAGACTCCAAAAACCAGCAAGCCGAGGCTGGAAACAAAGAAGGAGCCCCAGCTAAGATGCAGGCTGACGCAGTCTACGAATAACCTGGGTTTATAATGAGCTATGGTGTCGCCACTAAGAATTGTACGGTCCAATTATCTGTCGTGTATGGAGATGGTCCTTCTCATTGCCCGTGCCAGCAGAAGCCCGAACACGGCAGCGGCGGCCAGTCCCAGCCCCACACGTACCCACGCTGCCCCGCCCCCCACCACAACTCCCAGCTGCTGCAGATGCCTGCAAAAACAATTGCACCATGTAATAAATGTAGTATGCATTACTATGCTCCGCATCGGCAGAAACACGAGACAAATTGGAAGAAAATCTACCGAAGGCAAATGACGAATCGATAGAGATCATAAAAAGTTGTTCGGTGATTGTAACTAGCAAAGTGTTCAAAATAAGCTTACCTGCTCTTGTAGAAGAGCATCCACGCAGCTTGGAAGCGCCTGCGAGAACATAAAAAAGGTCCATTTAATGGTGAAAAATCAAACCGAACAATGATAATTAAGTTTCAATTTAATTGTTCAGAAAGATTTAATGAATAAAAGTTTATTACAGGTATTGAAATGGAAGATGGGATCTTGAGAAACACTATTGCCATCATAGAAGTTCATGAACAGTTTTAGAATTAACGATAAAGGAAAGATCATAAAAGATTATAACTGCATCCATAAAGAGTAGACAATGTCGCGGCTGAAAACAAAGAGTAAATATAATGAGCCAAAGCACAGTCAGGTAAGATTCCACACGAAATGAACAATAACGGTATGGATTACTGACGGGTAGGCAGCCATAGTTGCTAGCTTGGTATAGATCTCTCTCTTAGGAGTGGCTGATGAGAAGGGGTGAGGAGGCGGCAGCTTGTGCTTCAAGCAAAATTGGTCAGGCTGCAGAATGTATCGCTGCCATGTGCTGCCGCGGTCCTGCTTGTTGCCCACCACCAGCACAGGGATCTGGGACTCGCTGAAGTATTTCTGAAATTGTGGAAAAAAAAGGCATAACGGCATGAAATAATTAAATGACGATTTCAGACTCTACCAAAGGTAAAATTGTATAACTCACTTTTGTTTGTAAGCCGCAAGATTTATATAATTAGGAGGATAACCGAATTGAAAATGGCGTTGAAACAGTGAATTCACGACCTCCTGGCGTTCCGTGACCGGCAAGGGGGTCGATCTACATCGAAGCTCTGACGTGAGTCTTTGTGTCTCATGTGGGGCGTGAAAATCATAGAGCCTGAATAAGTTCGCACACCAATGTGTACGTGTAAACATTACTTTAGAGGAATAATTAAGCATAATTTCAGTTGTACTTCACATGCACACCGGTGCATACACTTTTAACGAAGAAAAAATATTTATACGTTGCTATTCAATCAAATCCTCATTACTGTGCTCTTTCGTCAACATACCGAACAAAGTAGCTACATTGCAGAAAGGACAAACCAGTTCTACTACGCTACTTTGATCTCAATATGGCTTCGTACAGGTCGGTTGTTATTGCTTCTGCGGTGGAGAAGCCACAGCCGGCGCACGGCCAAAAAGCCCGGGTATCCACAGATATTTAGAGGCAGGGAATGTTACAACAGGTGCAGACCCCTGTTAGACCAACACCTCTAATTGCCACTTGGTGGAATAAGCAGCATGGTGAGGCTGCCGGTCTCATATTTACGTCCATTAGATCGTTGTGAGTTATCCATTGGTGTCCCGTGCACAAGCGGTTGACGTGAATGTGGTCTCTCCTCATGGAAATTTAGATTTCCTTATCTCCAGCCGAGGGATTGACCGAGAGAATTTAATGTCCGCTTTGTTATTATATGTTGTTCCATCGGGATGTTATTAAGGATTTGATTACTGGGAACCAATCTCGATAGTGTATAGTGATCAACTTATCTTGATTCCCACCTTACCTGGGATCCAGGAGAATTCGACCACTTGGCCTGGCTAGGACATTGTAAGAAGATGTTGCAATACACGTAGAGTGGGGTGTGAGTAATGCAGTTTTAAGCCAAGTGAGGGCACTCAGACCGTCTCAGAACACGACGTATTTGGGAAAGCAATTTGTTTTTGTTATTGAAATGGCTAATTCGAATTTGTATAGCTCTGCAAAGAACACACGAGGCTTCTTGGGCGAGGGTAGCCGAACGTGAGATTGCCCTGTACACAGCGGCATCACGCACTCCCTATGCGGTTTTGGAGCCGTCAGTCTATATATGGCGATAATCAAGACAATGTTCTTCGAGTGGTAACGAAAATTCTCGGTAGAAAGTGTTGGTTGAAGTATTTGCATCAGGGTATCTGTATTGTTTAGTTTGATTAGTATATCTAGTTGATCTATGAGAACACTGCCCCTCCGGCCAGCACTCAGTGAGGTGTGCGCATTGAAGTCACCTAGATTAGATTGGAGTGTCAAGGCTTTCTAGTGCACTGGAGTCAATGTCCTTCTGGCACCGAACGTCAAACCAGCAGCCAGCGCTACATCAAGTCATCGACAAATCATCCTCAGTGTTCCGGAATTGTTTCGACTCACGGCATGCTTAGGTCACTAATGTTTATAGGGATATAGAGAGAGGTCACAAATGTGTCCTACTCAAAGTGAGAAGAGAAAACGGTGGTCCTCCGGGATGGAGGAGTTTATCGATAAGTAAGATTAAGTATGATCAATTACAACAGATCAGATTTCAGTTAGGAGGCTGGTTTCTTGGCATTCTGCCAAGACATGGGCTATTGTAAGAGGGACTAGACAGTCCATGTAGTAAGGAGGAGGCGACGCCGCCATTGGGTGTCTGTGCGTTAGTCTGCTATGTCCTATTCTCAATCGGCACAGAGTTACCTCAGTCCGTCGAGATCGGTTGCTTGATGAGACCCAGGGTATGGTTGTGTCTTCAATAGTACGCGATTTATTGCTCATAGGAACATCAGACCATTCCATGTTCCATTTATTTCGCACAGCTCTTTAATTGCTGGGTAAAAGTCTTTATATGGGAGTGGACGCTGTTCTGCTGGATCAGGCGCCGCTGCAGCTCTTCGCGCCGCTTCGTCGCCCGCTCATTTCCCACCACCACACAGTGGCCTGGAACCCAGCACAGACAAACGTTCTTGTTTCTGGAGGACAATCGCACAAGCCAGCGCATGATGGCTGAAACAATAGAGTGGCAATTGTTGAAGATTTCCAGGGCTTGAAGCGCACTGAGCGTATCACTAAAGATTGAGATATTGGCATCTGGAAGAGTATCAGCCGCCAAGAGGACATCGGCAATGGCCGTGAGTTCAGCAGTGAAAACTGACGCTGATGGCGAGAGTTTCCTAGTGACGATGCGCCCGGAGAGCACCGCTGCACAGCCCACTGCATCGTCGTCTTTTGATCCATCAGGAAAGATATGCAAGCTATCAGCGTGATGAGGAAGGAGCAAGATTGGGGTGGCGATGTCGGATTGTGGTACACGTAGGGGAGGTGGGGTGAGCAAGAACATGGCAATAAAATTGGAGGTCAATTTGTTCTCGTCGCAGGGCAAGACTAGGCTCACCAGTTTCACAAAGAAGGCTGGCAATAGGGGAGGAGCGGAAAGCTCCAGTACAAGCGCAAAGGGCGGCATTATGAACTGGTTCCAGAGTCATGAGAAGATTTTCTTTTGCGGAGCCATAGATCACGCTCCCATAGTCCAATTTGGATCGAATGATAGCGCGGTAAAAGCGTAATGATGTTATTCTATCTCCACCCCAAGTAAAGTGCGATGCGATCCGAAGAATGACAAATCGCTGTAAGCAGTCTATCTCAAGCTGCTGCACGTGGTGCTTCCAGGCTAGCTTCTGGTCGAATATTAGTCCTAGAAAGCGGACTGTAGGTAGGGAAGGAATCATTTCTACATAAAGTCTGAGGTATGGTTACGTGTGTGTGCGAGACCGATGGATATGAAGTGCACATGTTTTGCTTTTAGACATTTTAAAGCCTCGAGATTCTGTCCAGGCAACCACCTGGGCAATCGCACTCTGTAGTTTACGTTGATGTTAAGTGTTGTGTGCACTAAAGAGTGTGATGAGCTGTAGGACGTTGGGGATGGAAGCAAAGAGAGGGCTGTATGAGGGTGTTGTTGTCCCAACTGTGCTCTACGGAGCTGAGGCTTGGGGTGAGAGCAGAGGAGAGAAGAAGGTTCAATGTATTCGAGATGAAATGTTTGAGGAGCATGGCTGGAGTAACGCCGAGAGACCAGATCACCAACGACGTGGTTCGAAACAGAACAGGGATGGTAAAGAAGTTGGAGGACAGAGTGGATTCGCGTGTTCTGAGATGGTTCGGGCATATGGAGAGGATGGATGAAGTGAGATTGGTGAAAAGGGTGATGAATGCGGAGGCGAGTGGTCGCAGGCCTAGAGTTAGACCGAAGTTTGGGTGGATGGATGGTCTGAAGCAGGCGTTGGGAAGGAGAGACATGAATGTGGAGGTGGCGAAAG
>SDVV010041451.1:0-10435 GCA_016164225.1 Gammarus roeselii | reverse complement strand
GTCAAATAACTTTGTTCATGCTGACAAGTTACCTTACTATCAACTTTTCCTGCCCTCGCAATTCCTCCTATGCTATAGTAAGGCGTTGTTCTCCGTACGCTCATGTTGTCCTTTACGTCGTGTTACCACACGGATTGAAGCGCTCACAATAATTGGTTTAGGAGCTAATAGAATACCATAAAGCATTGCTAAATGTATGCCTTCCTTTGACTTTCACCGCTTCCAAAGGAGTAATTATGACTAGGTCTGCGAGTGCGACAACATATTTTAATAATATTAACATAACAATCAACATAATATACAAGCACCAAACATAAGTTCTGTCGATATTGTTATTGACAATCACCCAAGAATTGGTGATTGATACCGGAATGGATGTCTCTTTAAACAGAAGTGGTATAATTATTTTCTAACTGTCCCCATCATTTTTTCATCAGAGGCATAGGCATATCATGCGGAAGTGTAAAGGACGGCGAGAATATCCCGAGTTCCTGCATTTTATTCGAGGCTGAAAATCAGCACCCAACTGTGATTGTGTGAGGAAAATATTTGGACTGTCGACACTAGGAGACACCGATATACTGAAGACAAAAGCTAGTTGAGTATTTTTTATGTACCTTTAATTAGTAGAATAAATGCCTTCTTTTCTTGTTTCAATACCAACATCCCAGTAGTCAGATAGGACGTAACAATGTTTGACATACATTAGATCGCTTTCTCGTCTGCAAAGCAGGAACGGATGCACGTATACATGTACACTGATACATAAAATCTCATTACTCTGGTGTTGGAGTCCGTAGCCGATAGCAAGGCATCCATTGCTATGATGGTTCCTCGTAATGCTCATTTCTGCATAAGTCTCAAACATACTTAACAGAGTACTCGATCGTCTGCCGTCCTGATTTTTCCGGGAAAAAATCAGTACGGTCGGAAGCCAACTGAAGGACTTATCATCGATGACCGTGATCATCATGACCGTGCTTCTCGTGGTGTCCTTTCTCATGTCCGTGCTTTTCGTGGTGGTCATGGTGTCCATCGTGATCATAGTGCTTGTCGTGGCCCTTGTCTTGGTGGTCGTGGTGTCCCTTCTTGTGGTGGCCCTTCTTGCCGTGCTGCTCGTGGTGTTTGTCTCCCTGCGAACGGAAGAAATAACCCAGTGATATTCGAAGGAAGAAGGTGGGCGATATTGAAGAGGATCGATTACTCGATTTGTTTCCTATTGCTAGGTGGATGACAGCTATTAGAATAATGTAAATGAACAGTGAATTTCTCTTTAGAAAAACTTCAGTCCTTGCCTTGGCAGTTTTTCCTATGATGAATTCACTGTCCAGATACATAAGTCTCCCAACGATATTGTGGGAATGTTCTCTCTAACAGCTATACGAAATTGAAAACTCGTACTGCACTGAATAACGACACCAACATCAGCAATGGCTTTTAATTAGAAGGTATGACTATAAAACAATGATTGCCTTACGAGGGACACATTTGTATAACATCTTATTTGCCTAAAGATTGGCGCTATCCTTTCCCACATCGTCTCTCCATATCAATATATAAGGCTGTCCATTAAACGTGGCTGTTCAGATATGCAGTTTATTATCGTAACGGGTCACAGCATAACTGTAGCCACAAATACCGTGAAACAGATGGAATGGGTCCACTCGTTCCATTCCTTCAGAGTGGTTTAGCTTTACATGACTTTTACTGCAGTGAACCTCATAAAGCCCATAAGTCAAGACTCACCTTGAAACTGACGGCTTCAAACATCCCTTTCTTGAAGTCGTCAAAGAACTTGTCGAAATGGTCATGCTCGCCTTGATACTCCTTGTCGTCAACGTCTTCGTAGTGCTTCTTATTCACACTGTACTCCTTGACGTGATGGGTTGCTTTAAAGCCCTAGTGAAAAGTATATTTAATTAAATATAAAGTATTCCCTTTTCAACAGGAATGTATTTGAATGCAAAAATAGGATTAAAAACATATCATATCAGTGTTCATTTTGTTCTAGACATCTATTTCTATAGTATATCAAAGCATTCCATTGTTTTTTTATATGGGGTACAATTTTATTATATTCAGAATAGAACCCTGAAAAGAGCTATAATGCGCCCGGTCTTCTCTGAGGGTAACTAGCAGCAGCTGCAGCTAGCAGTAGCATTTTTTGAAGGATGACAGAAATAAATTAAATTTATTTCAATGAAATATTTCAAACGAAAATGAAAGGCCGGCATATAATTTTTGTCATCATTTATTTCTGAGCGGTCAAGAAAATGATTGAACTTGGGAGTAAAAGGAAATATTTCCCACAAACTCTCGTCAAGCCTTTTCTCACACGAAGCCGGCAGAGCCTGCTTGACAGTAGGAGTCAATAACATGCTTTCTCGCATCCCACGCGCCGCCGGTCGTTCACACACGAAACCGGCAGAGCCTCGTCGGCCTGCTTGACAGTAGGAATCATCAACATGCTTTATCGCCTCCTACGCGCCGCCGGTCGTTCGCACACAAAGCCGGCCGAGCCTCATCGGCCTGCTTGACAGTAGGAGTCATTAACATGCTTTCTCGCCTCCTACGCGCCGCCGGTCGTTCGCACACGAAGCCGGCAGAGCCTCGTCGGCCTGCTTGGCAGTAAAAGTCATCAACATGCTTTCTCGTCTCCTACGCGCCGCCGGATGAGGTGCCACGTGATCAATGTTTCAATTAATGGACGCGCATCTTTTAAGATTCCGGTAAGTTGAGGTCTGTTAGGTAAAGAATTTACGGTAGATGTTTATCCTTGCGTCGCAGTAAGTAAATTCAAATCTGACGAGGTGTAATTATTCGTGATTAATCTTACATATGAAGCGGACAGCAAGGCTTCTCCACATATCGTGAGTGTTTGGTAATGGGAAATCAACATAACAATGTCACCATCGATTATGAAAGAAGCACCGATGCTGCAAGCACGACACGCCCTCACCTTCCGAAGTGACGAGATAATAAGATTTATTAGATCAGGATCAATAAAGTTTCACGATTTGTAGCATAGTGATCAAAGATTGCTGCCTAGTGAACAAAAATCACAAAGCTGCGGTTTTGTGATCAAAGGTGCTTAGTGATCAAAGATTGCTGCCTACTGATCTAAGATAACAAAGCAGCCGTCTAGTGATCAAAGGTGCTTAGTGGTCAAAGATTGCTGCTTAGTGATCAAGGATTGCTGCCTAGGCAAATTTAAGTGTCAAGATTTTCTAATATCAAAATTCAGTCATTGCCAGAACCTGGTTAATTTCAGACGTCTATGACATAAGGACGTTTCATGAGACGTTTCATGAGACGTTTCATGAGACGTTTCATGAGACGTTTCATGAGACGTTTCATGAGACGTTTCACGAGACGTTCCATGGTATACTTCATCATATTAATTACCGTTTTGTTCGATTAATTTGGTTATCAATATCATAACACAAACATTGCCGACATCGAATAATGGCCGAATGGGTGGGTCGCATTGATTCGTCCACGTTGATTGACTCGACTGTCGCTCAGGAAGGAGTTGGAGGCAAATAAACATTACAACACTCAAAATGACAAGAAAACAAATTAAAACGCTTGCAAGCCCGTGAAAAGGTTTCAAACTCGTGGAAACACGCACAAATTCACGGAAACTCACAAAATTAAGCATTGTGGAAAATTGGGAATATATTATTACGTGCGCTGATAAAAGACACGCGCCGACCATTCATCTCCCAGATGCTTGGCTGATGAGAAGCCATTCGTGTTTAATCGAGAGAGCCTCTGTTCTGCAGCGAAAACTTTTACACCGAGTGTAATCCTTTCTTCTTTAATGAAACGATTTTGTGGCCTACCAATGCAAGTGAACATCAGGGAAATGGATAAGGATTTTAAAAAATTGATTAAATAACCAAAATCCATCCTCTTACTATACCCCGAAATAAACGGCCACTTCTCACCTTGTCCTTGTGTCCCTCATGATGTCCCTTATGATGTTACTTCTTACCTTGTCATTGTGTCCCTTATGGTGATGCATCTTCTTCCCCTTCTTGTAGCCCTTGATGCCCTTCATCCGTTTTTCATAGTCTCCATTGTGATGTTCGTCGTGGTGATCCTCCTCGTGGAACACGCCGCCCTTGTCATGGTGGCCCTGAAAGGAGGCGGGGTTTGGAAATAGAACACCTAATGTGATAGGCAGCTGGTGCAGCAGGACCAAACATATTTATTATTCATTCAAATTGAATTTCCCGCTCATATATTCCATATTTATATTTTTTAGGCTACACTACCTACAAGAAAAGTGGTAGTATATGGAATTGAATATATCAATACAAACTCGTATCGCTTTTTTTTTATTTGAGCGTGTTATTGATCATAATTGTTTCCGTATCATGACTATAACACAGTTTCGTTGGAATACTATTGCTTCACCTTCTTGTGTTCCTTGTCGTAATCTCCCTTATGGATCTTCTTGTGGCTCTTCTCCTTCTGATGTCCTTTGTCCCCCTTGTGTCCTTCAGCCTTCTTGTGAGACGACTTGTGAGACTTGTGATGTCCCTTCCCTGGAAAAGGACCATAAAATATTTTTTTCTCGAGGTTTCCCAGTCAATGAAGCATCAGTTTTGTTTTACATCGGATGGTGGCAATATTGGTTAAATTATTATTCCTTAAAAAAAAAGCGACTGAATAAATCGAACTATTCATCTAACTTCAATCATTGTTTATAAAAACCTACTTATTGCTGATGAACATTTACAATTGACCTTTTTCTTTGCCTTGAAATATTGCATATTGTATCATATCAATGCTGTTATGAAAAAATGCCTTGAAACACAATTCCTTACCCTACAAACATAACACGATGCCAACTGCGAAATTAGGGTAAAGCAATTGCGAAGCAGAAGGATACACCAATGCATGTTATGTTTAACTCAAATTGAAAGGACTGTTTAATGATTTGATTGTTCACCACCAACCATCACAAGATCAAACTACCTTGAGAATCATACCCAATTTTGCTTATACATAAATCCACGATTTTTTGTGGCAAAATAAGCCACGGCATTTCAAATGACAGCTATGACATGTAGGTAATCAGTGAACTGTGTGTAGTTGTTCTCATTTTCGAAACAAGAGGATAGCTGTAACAAAAAAATCATTAAAGGAGACTTTACACCCATTAAGGAGATGGCTGTTAAATGAGATAATAATTAGCGTGTACAAGATACCAACCTCACTGCATCTACGTAAACATTATATTGATGAGCTCTATAACAATTCCAGAGCTATGATCATACTCTATTATTTCCAGGGAAATATTATTCCTTAAAACTCTTGAAACAACGCGTGGAAGCATTGAGATAACAAAATTATATACAACATCACGCACAACCAATCCAATTGTCTCCGAAATATCAAAATAATTTTTTCGAAGGATCATCATTTACTTAATTGCCTATTGCTGTTTATTTGCTGCCAATGACAGCCTAGACGATCAATCATGGTATCACTTATTGAGATAAAAGCTTTGTTTTGTTATTGGAGATTATATCCACCACCATAAATGCAAATTTCGCTTCATTGAATCCAAGTAATGGAAGTAAACCTCTTCAGTTGAAGGATGTTTTTGGACTTGCGTCCCCTACAACTTACCTTTATTTTTATCTTCCCCGTGTCCCTTGTCAGTAGCAGCCGTGGACAGCGGTTTATGGGCGACTTGAGCCACCTGTTGGCCACCTTCTGCACTTTGGTCTCGATAGGGCTTTTTGGACCTTCCAGAGGCCGATCCTCCAGATTGGTGCGTTTTTTTCTTCAGTGTATTCTTAGAAGGACTGGAGATTGGTCTGACTGGCTTCCGCTCTATGTGGGCATTGCCACTCTGTTGAGTTGTTTTCTTGAAAGGTACCGAGTGAGAAATATGATTGGAAGGTTCCCTCAAACCAGGTGGTTTCAGTTGAAACGACGGAACTTTGATTGATTGAGGAACATTTTCTTCCTTATGAACTCTTCTATTTTTACTGGGCTGTGCAGTGCGATGTTTTGACGATGAAAGCCGAACATTTGGCAATGGACGCAAATTTGAAATGGAGTTAAATTGAGGGTCGGCATGAGGAATTAAACGCTTTTGTTGATCCCTACTTTGCAACTCATTTAGGGGAATTTTACCTGGAACTTGTTCTACGATGTGTCTTTGGGCGTTTTTAATCTCAAGATTTCTAACGGCGTTGCTTCTGTGTGCACTGGCGCTATCCTTCGTTCCTAGTGAATTATTGTAATTTTTCAATGGATCTGATCTACTTTGCTGATTATTGAACTTATTGAGGTTACTCCTTATTTGTTCTCTCCTACCATTTAATTCTTCTTCTTTAGGGACATATATTTCGGGTTGGGTTTTCTTTTTTCTTCGCGTATCTCTGCGTAGCCCACTTTCACTATTAGGATTATTTTCGCTGCGAATTTCCTCAGAAGCCATCCTTGCCTCATACTTAATCTCCCTATCATTGTGTGGTCGACTCTCACCAGTCTCCAGAGAATTGCCGTTCTTTCTTGAATTAGTTCTCTCAAACTCAGGCTTTTTAATGGGCGAATCTTGACGTCTTATTTCGAGTTGGCTCTTAGCTACTTTGTGATTTCTTCGAAGATTTCGTTGTTGCTGGTCGTGGTTCAAACTTTCTTTTTGCTCTGGTTGCAAAGATACTCGACGTAGAACTTGAATGACCTGTGGATCATGATAGTCATGTTCTTTATTTTGTGCGTTATCCCCAGAATTTTCATTTGCAGTGGTTGGCCGGTTTGTGCGACCGTCGTCATTGACATAAACCCGATTTTCTCCCTGTCTAGAAGGACGTGGAGTGTCATGGCCGCTCTGATTATGAACGGAGTACTCATCGTTCGAGTCGCCTTGCCGCATTGCTTTTGGTTGGCGTTTATTAGATAAGACTGACCGAGTTCTACTGGCTAGCATATCCTTCTGACTGAGACCACGTTCTTGCATTGGTGAAACTGTATCATCCAAGTAAGGTCTCCTCTCTTTCGTGGATTCGTTGATCAAACGTTTGCTGTCATTTTTTCTTAACTTTTTTCTTTTGTTAATAAGTTCTTCATCTTGCATCCTTTTGAGTTCTCTCGTTGGTATCTTTTCAATATTTTCATATATTCTTCGTGATTCCATTATGGTTTCTTTATACGGATCTCTTCTGCTTGCTTCTATTGGTGAGACTTTTTCGTCATCCGTGCATCTTCGACGATCATTTCTTGATAAATCATCAGTATTTGGATCATCTCGACACCGAACGTTGTTGTCCGAACGTTGTTGATCTAAAATGCGTCGTCCCTGCTCAAACTGTTGCTCTCCATCTATCGCTGTTCGTTTTCCATCTATTTTATTCTGCGCTCTGTAAATTTCAGGTGGATTCCTGAAATCTTCGACTTCGGACAAATTTTGTTGTCGGTCGCTGCCGTCTCCACGCCTTCTATCAGCGATATCCTCGTTCATCAACAGGACAGCCTCACTATTTGACCGAAGTCTCTGGACGCGTTCGGCCTGTCCAACCGCTACTGATGCCAAGATGACCAAAAATGACAACAGAACTCGGTTCTGAAAAGAAGATAACAATTCATAATAATCTCACAGGAAGTTTTTATCATAATTTAATCCAAATGAAATTCACCAAGTTATGCTACATTATATCATAAGTGTAGCCGCTAATCAGCAAGCCTCTTCCTCATTGACGATGAACATGCACTCCAATGCGTACTCTCACTTTAAGTAACACTCTCCTCCTTATTGACGATAATCGTGCACTCCAATGAGTACTCTCACTTTTAAATAACACTCTCCTCCTTATTGACGATAATCATGCACTCCAACGAGTACTCTCACTTTTAAATAACACTCTCCTCCTCATTGACGATAATCATGCACTCCAATGAGTACTTTCACTTTTAAATAACACTCTCCTTCTCATTGACTATAATCATGAACTCCAATTAGTACTCCCACTTATAAATAACACTCTCCTCCTCATTGACGTTAGTCATGCACTCCAATGAGTACTCTCACTTATAAATAACACTGTCCTCCTCATTGACGAATATCATGCACCACTCCAATGAGTACTCTCACTTATAAATAACACTCTCCTCTTCATTGACGATAATCATGCACTCCAATGAGTACTCTCACTTATAAATAATACTCTTCTCCTCATTGACGATAATTATGCACTCCAATGAGTACTATCACTTATAAATAACACTCTCCTCCTCATTGAGGATAATCATGCACTCCAATGAGTACTCTCATTTATAAATAACACTCTCCTCCTTATTGACGATAACCATGCACTCCTATGAGAACTCTCACGTTTCAAATAACACATCTGCCCATGACACTAATTTATCAATTATACCACTTACATTATGCGCATCACTAAATAATAATAAAAACTTTTTTGTTGATTTGTGCCTCCCTAGTACCTACTCTGCTTCACCCTGAGGAAAGCTCTTACAAAAGCTACGAAATAAGTTGGCCGTAGCGAATATAATTCGTATATCAGGTCAGTTTTGCCACCCAAATTTAGCATATGTTGCGATTCATAACTTAATTTGTATCATTTCATATTCTGTTATGAACAACATCGGAAAAATGTACTGACAAATTATGATGGCAAGCGTGTTGAACTGACAAACGTGTTGTGCTGACAAACGTGCTGCGCTGACAAACGTGTTGCGCTGACAAACGTGTTGTGTTGACAAATGTGTTGCGTTGACAAACGTGTTACACTGACTAACGTGTTGCGTTGACAAACAGGTTGCTCTGACAAACGTGTTGCGCTGACAAACGTGTTGCGCTGACAAACGTGTCGCGCTGAAAAACGTGTTGCGCTGACAAACGTGTTGCGCTGACAAACGTGTTGCGCTGACAAACGTGTTGCGCTGACAAACGTGTTGCGCTGACAAACGTGTTGCGCTGACAAAAGTGTTGCGCTGACAGACGTGTTGCGCTGACAAACGTGTTGCGCTGACAAACGTGTTGCGCTGACAAACTTGTTGCACTGACAAACGTGTTGCGCTGACAAACGTGGTGCGCTGACAAACGTGTTGCGCTGACAAACGTTTTGCGCTGAATACTCATGAGATGAAAAAAAAGGTTTCAGACAATTTCTATTACTTAATCGGGCATGCATGGCCAGGAAAAGAAAGATTAATTATTCACTGTGAATTATTTTTTAAACCTTATTCATAAGTAATAAAGGTTGAGTACTTTACATTTCTATACATATGTTCAAAGTAATAACTTCACGATATTCGTTGGGAGTTGAGAATAAACTTTTGAATGATTAATTTTCCAAAATGATATCGTGAACGCGTGTGCCGGATCGGGTGCAGCATCACTCACTGTTGCATATATTTGATTCCGACATATCTTAGGATACACTTAACAGATGAATGTCAACCTAATTGCTTAGGATCATCTTCAAACCCTCTCCATTTAAAGTATACAATGAGACAGAGGCAGTAGTAAAACTCCCTTAGTCAAACAAACAAAGATCAGCTGGTCCTGGAACGTGTGCGCTCACCGAATTGTTGTCATTTAATTGTTGCCATTTAATTGTTGCCATTTAATTGTTGCCATTTAATTGTTGTCATTTAATTGTTGTCATTTAATTGTTGTAATTTAATTGTTGTCATTTCTTGTTGTCATTTAATTGTTGTCATTTAATTTGAAGCAACTCGATTGTATAACCAATTAGATGCCCTATAAACATTTGACGCGTTCATCTTCTGAGTATATTGTTTTTGTGTAAGACTATGTAGATAGGGATGAGAAACTCATTACATGCAGTGAGAAACACATTTAGAAGTCAAGGAAGGCATGCATTGAATGCTTCTCATTTATTTTATCATGTCTAGAAGCGTCACCTCATTTGTACGGCAACTCTCAACAAAGAGTTTCTCAGCTGAACGAATCATTCTGACACTGCTTCTGCTAACAATATTTGCATGTTCATGTCGGTGCTCACCGCCATTGCCACGAACATCCAATTCTAGGGCTAACAGCTGGCGTCCTGGTAGCCAATTGTCGGGTGCCGTCTGTCTCTCCACCTGCCGAGTCCCGACTGATGAAACATGGAGGAGAGACACGACTTTTATGCCGTCCGCCTCAGAGGACACACTTCACGTGATAAGCAAAAAGCGAAAGAAACAACCAATTAATTATAGAATCTTCTTGAGCTAATCTGATGGGAGTGAAGTCACGAAATCGATTGCGGTGGCTATCATTGAAATACTGTTTGTTATTGTAGTTTTAAGATTAAAACTACAACACATGTGATAATGTTTAGTTTTGCACATAAATCTCTGACTACTACAGTTATACGTATGCAAGTAGAAAAACTCATATGTAAATATGCACATGTGGTGAGACTGGAGTTTACGTCAC
>SDVV010041450.1:0-10436 GCA_016164225.1 Gammarus roeselii | reverse complement strand
TATATGTTGCAATTTACTTAATTACTAGCGAACGAGCTCCCCGTGACCTTTCCTGAGGTTCCGGGCCTTGGCGGGCATAGTTGCGATTTGTCCCCTCCTACTCAGTCGTGGTGCCCAAGCTGGCTCCCAGCGGACACTAGAAGTCATGACTCCACCCTCCGATCAGTCACCATTACACAGCCGTACCGAGCATCAATGCTCGATCGATGCTTGTCGTTAACTCAATTGATGCCCTTGAGAGCGTATAATTCCAGAGGAGAACACGAAGGCCAATTTTATTGTGTTTGTTCCCAAAGGATGCGTTT
Organism: Gammarus roeselii; assembly: GCA_016164225.1. Taxonomy (NCBI): domain Eukaryota; kingdom Metazoa; phylum Arthropoda; class Malacostraca; order Amphipoda; family Gammaridae; genus Gammarus; species Gammarus roeselii. Next base: position 10,131 of record SDVV010041450.1, on the reverse strand, counting down.
GCCTGCAAGCACCACAAAGTCACATGGAATGTGCTTGTTATAGTCCAGACTCTTTCTTGTTCGATCGAAGGAAGGAGATCGTAGAAAATACGCCTTCGATTTTTAATGAAATTTGTGTCTGATCTTAAGCTAGGCCTAACTTGAAAGAAAATCTCTCCCATGCACTCAGCTGAAAGAGGTAATTAAAATAAGAGTGCATATTGCCTCTCTCATGTCTGACCCATTCATATCTCATTTCAGGTGTTTTAGTCCTGACAACATACAGATGAACAGTTCGTTCATTATGCTGGTTTTGCAGTGTGTGTCTATGACCTACTATTCCTTTCAAAGCAATTCTCCCAAGAACCTTTCCATTGACTATTGCATGTCATAATACTTCTAATTCCAGTTTCAAATTACTTGACAAATCGCATTTACATAATTTGAACATCGAACTGAAAGAAATTCTCATTTGATTGATTCACTGCACGAAAGTTTATTAATTGCATATTTAAGGAATATAAACTCTATATCTGTTCGGGATTTTACGAGTCGTTTTTAAATTTTATGGATTTTCTTGAAAGCTCCCTTCACCGACTTCCAATATTCGAATTTCGAATGAGCTCTTCATTTGGTTGTGGGAACTCCACAGCACTTGGTAATTATACGTATTTGAATGTGATAGCCTCAAAACTATAGAAGGAAATGCGAAAAATTAATACTTCTTTAACTGCCCTTGAAAACGATCATAATTCGTATTTCCAAAATTTTCAACTTTTAATTTTTTATTGCTGCACAAGAGCCTTTAATTGTATCGTTGTAGGTTGTGTTGATTTCATATCGGTTAATGGAGCTGTATTTTTGTTAATGGAGCTGTATTTTTTAACACATACAGATGGATCCGGACGGTCAGACACATTGACGAACGAATAGCAGTGAAAGAAGATTCAACCATGGTTAGCCTGAATAGAGGAAGCATAAAATGATTTCCTACGAGGAAATGAGGTAGATTTGGACTTATGTCATGGTGTTGTATATGGGCAGAGATTCACATATATCAATGAAATTTCCTCTTCGTTCAAATACATTACAATAACGTGTATTTTAAGATTTATTGAAACTAAATCTTTAACGAACTTCTTCACTCTACAGTACATCCACTTTGGGAACCGGGGTTGGAATCTCTGACGAGCGATGAATTGCACTATTCATTCAGACGACCAAACTACGGCACCAAACAAAACAATGTCTCTCCCATGACATCATCATGTATTCCTCCCGTCGTCCCATTGCTCCAGTGCCCTAGTGTGTCCTATCATCATCCTGGCTGTGAGTGTGTCAGGATCGTGATCTGGTCTCTCCCATGACATCATCATGTATTCCTGCCGTCGTCCCATTGCTCCAGTGCCCTCGAGTGTCCTATCATCATCCTGGCTGTGAGTGTGTCAGGATCGTGATCTGGTCTCTCCCATGACATCATCATGTATTCCTGCCGTCGTCCCATTGCTCCAGTGCCCTAGTGTGTCCTATCATCATCCTGGCTGCGAGTGTGTCAGGATCGTGATCTTGTCTCTCCCATGACATCATCATGTATTCCTGCCGTCGTCCCATTGCTCCAGTGCCCTAGTGTGTCCTATCATCATCCTGGCTGTGAGTGTGTCAGGATCGTGATCTTGTCTCTCCCATGACATCATCATGTATTCCTGCCGTCGTCCCATTGCTCCAGTGCCCTCGAGTGTCCTATCATCATCCTGGCTGCGAGGATGTCAGGATCGTGATCTTGTCTCTCCCATGACATCATCATGTATTCCTGCCGTCGTCCCATTGCTCCAGTGCCCTCGAGTGTCCTATCATCATCCTGGCTGCGAGGATGTCAGGATCGTGATCCTGTCTCTCCCATGACATCATCATGTATTCCTGCCGTCGTCCCATTGCTCCAGTGCCCTCGAGTGTCCTATCATCATCCTGGCTGCGAGTGTGTCAGGATCGTGATCTAATGCAGTGGACGCCGCTGTTAAGAAGACGAGTCAAACACAAAAGTTTGACGTATTGACTCCCGGAAAGAGGCTTTTGACCACGCCCCGGACCCTTCCCTTTGGAGGAGGCACGCTCTGCGCAGCTTCTGTGGGTCACACAAGCCTAAAAGTTCCTGCCAAAAGTGTTTGGGTCAAAAGAGCTACACGCTGTTGAGTTACTGGAGCCCTGAATGGAGTCCAAAGGTGGACAAACACGAGGGGCGGCTGCTGAACGTGATCCCAGGGACGTTCGTTCGCCGACCACGGACTGGTTGGTGAAGGCCTAAAGAGTTTATTTGGAATATAGATTGCTAAAATGCTGTCAAATATTTAATGCCGGAGAGTGGGTGAAAATGAAGGGAAGTTGTTTGTGTTGCAAAATCGCAGGCTTCTGATGGAAATGTTAGTATGAGAATATCGCATTTGAAACTGCCAAAAAAAAAATCTCAACTGTTGGGGATGTTTAACTATTTGTAGGAGAAACAATTTCGATGCTCGCTGATCAAGCACCTCCTCTCGACAAGAAATCGGCGGGATAAACCCGTAAGCTGCCGGTGAAACGTACCCTACTCCACGTGTAAGGACACTGACCGTGCCTGTAGCTCATACTGTGCTGCCAACAGGAACAGCTGACAACACACACTGACCGTGCCTATACCTCATACTGTGCTGCCAACAGGAACAGCTGACAACACACACTGACCGTGCCTATACCTCATACTGTGCTGCCAACAGGAACAGCTGACAACACACACTGACCGTGCCTATACCTCAAAATAAGCTGCCAACAAGAACAGCTGACAACACACACTGACCGTGCCTATACCTCAAAATAAGCTGCCAACAGGAATAGCTGACAACACACACTGACCGTGCCTATACCTCATACTGTGCTGCCAACAGTAACAGCTGACAACACACACTGACCGTGCCTATACCTCATTATGTGCTGCCAACAGGAACAGCTGACAACACACACTGACCGTGCCTATACCACATACTGTGCTGCCAACAGGAACAGCTGACAACACACACTGACCGTGCCTATACCACATACTGTGCTGCCAACAGTAACAGCTGACAACACACACTGACCGTGCCTATACCACATACTGTGCTGCCAACAGAAACAGCTGACAACACACACTGACCGTGCCTATACCACATACTGTGCTGCCAACAGTAACAGCTGACAACACACACTGACCGTGCCTATACCTCATTATGTGCTGCCAACAGGAACAGCTGACTACACACAATTATTACAGGGGATTTGTTTAGGGCATCCAACACGTTCAGAGCCTTGTTTCTTGTAATGAGGTAATTAATACCCTCGCGAAGTGCAGGTCATGGCACGCAACCAATGTCGGGGTTCTATTGCAGCCTTAACAGCCGTGTCTTGCATAGCTCGTGATGCTTTTCCTATTCCTGGTTCTATATATTTGATTATTTGTCACCGATGCTATGATAGATAACTAATCAGTCTCACGAAAGTTGTTCTGCGCATGGAAATATTTATCCCTATTTTGAACCAAGGGACACGACCACAAGGTCAACCGAGTGAATGGATGCTCAATTGATTATATTTATTGGGTGGCATGTCATTTTGGCATGAATATGTGTTGGTTTTGGTCGACGTTTCACAAAACCTTAAGCATTTTTTTCAGAAGCTTATCTTTCTGCCTACGTTTCATATAAAATCTTATTTAATTAAATTTCAAGGCATCCATCGAAGAGGGAAAAAATATATATTGGTAATATAAATAATTTACGTAGAAAAGATTTTATAATTTTTTTTATTTGAGCAATTCGCTGTATCTCAGGTCCAATTGGGCTAAATTCATATACTTGAATTGCAATGTTGGTCAATAAAAACGCACTGATTTACAAAACATAACTTTTTAGCCCAGCAGCTGCGTGAGAATATTTTTTTTAAGAGACTTCTATGGTTGGCACAGGTATGCGTGCCGTTCATGGAACATAATCGTTGGGATGTTTACCCAAAAACAAACGTAACAATATTGGAGTGTGTCCATAAAATACTCTCACAAGTAATGATAGGAGCGCATCCATACAAAGTCTTCAAGTATTTAAAATCACGGATTAATTCTACAAACAAACGTTGTTCACCAAAACATATCAACTTAAAGGCTTCGAGAATACACGCGTATTTTTTTATCTACAAATTTACTCCAGTAGAGGGCTGAGTCATGATTACTTGTGGGCACAGTAATAACAGTGGACAACAAATTTAAACACACGTTACGCGCAAGTGACAATGGGCGCCTAGGCACATGTTTGGTGGTGACAGATCACGAGCCAACTGTTGCTGGGCCCGCCCTACAATCACCAAGGGTGGGGACACATACCCCTAATGCTGTCACCCGCCTTACCTGTCGGGCTGAGCTTGGAACCCTAGCAAAATATTATCAACGGCAATATTCGAGCATACAGATACAGACACTAGGCCGAAATCCACCATCAAGGGGGTGGCCGACGGCAAGGCGCACCTCACACTCTCATACACTCACACTCCCACATCTTAGCTCTTTTGCGCAAAAGGTTCCGGCCGGGGAACCCTCCGGGTCATGAGTGCGGTTCGAGATCAGTGTCGGCAGCTGGGCCCGACAGCGTGACTGGTTTACCCTTGCCGCATTATGATGACCGCCCCCCCCCCTGCCCGCGACCATCCCGTCTCTCAACGATATGCCTAGGACGGGAAAGCACATCAGCGCAGCGTCAAAGCTCATCCGTACACTATCATTCGCCCCTCACGCCTATCCAGTGCACGCTCTCTCGCTACCTCCACACTCACGTCTCTCCTTCCTAACGCCTGCTTCACACAATCACTCCACCGAAACTTCGGTATCCCTCTAGGCCTACGTCCCCTCGCCTCTGACTTCAACGCTTTTCTCACCAATCTCCCTTCATCCATCATCACCATGTGCCCGAACCATCTCAGAACACGCGAATCAACTCTGTCCTCTAACTTCTTCATCATCCCCGTTGTGATGTGAACCACGTCGTTAGTGAACCTGTCTCTCAGCGACACTTCAGCCATGCTCCTCAAACATTTAATCTCGAAAAAATTCAACTTTCTTCTCTCCTCTGCTCTCACCCCCCAAGTCTCAGTTAGGACAACAACACCCTCATACAGCCCCCTCTTTGCTTCCATCCCCAACGTCCTACAGCTCATTACGCTCTTCAGTGCACCCAACACTTTACAACCCTCCTCCACTCGCGACTTCACCTCAGTTTCCACTAGTTCGGTCTTCTCCACATGAGAGCCCAGATACTTAAAACGCTGAACTTCTTCCAACAACTCTCCATCATTTAGGGTGACACTAATTTTGCTCGCATCGACAGTCCTCGAGCATCTCGTTACTTTACTCTTACCCACGTTCATTCGAAGCTTCCTCCTCTCACTCACTCTACCAAACTCAGACACTAGCCTACATAGCTTCTCCTCTGAATCCGCAACCAGGGCCGTATCATCCGCAAATAGCAACTGGCTCAGCTGCCAACTCCGCCCATTCGTTTCCAACAGCTCCAAGACACGACCCAGCCCACTCGCGTTCACCTCCCTGACCACTCCATCCATATAGATATTGAACAGCCAGGGCGACATCACGCAGCCTTGTCTCAGTTTCACTTTCACTGAGAACCTTGCTTCCCACTCTGACACATGCTCGGCTGCCAACATAGAGACTCTGCACCGCTTTCAACAAATGTCCGCCCACTCCATACAACCGCAACACCCTCCACAGCGCTTCCCTGTCAATCCTGTCGAATGCCTTCTCCAGATCCATGAAGGCCCAGAACACGTCTTTCACTTTGCAAGGTACTTTTCACACACCCGTCTCACTGCAAAAATCTGATCGGCGCACAGTCTACCACTCCTAAAACCACACTGTTCCTCTCCGATTGCGCAGTCCGTACAGTCTCTAATCCTTTTGATCAGCACTCTCCCGTACAACTTACCAACCACACTTAACAGACTGATACCTCTTGAGTTGCAGCATTCATTTCTATCTTCTTTGCCCTTATACAGCGGAACAATGCAGGCACTGCGCCACTCAATTATTACCACGCCTGCCGCAAAACACAAGTTCAGTAACCTTACCAACCATTCGACTATCGTTACTCCACCCTTTTTCAGGCACTCGGTCGCAACGCCATCCAAACCAGGGGCTTTTCCTGCTTTCATCACCTCCACCGCCTCCTGCACCTCTTCCCTGGTAATGTCCGCCACAAGTCTCTCTCCCAAAACTGGTATCCGAACACCACCACCCACTGCAACAATGTCAGCCTCTCTGTCTTCCTCGACATTGAACAACTCATCAAAATACTCGGCCCACCTCTTCCGTACATCACCACTTTCCAACAACAACTGGCCGTTTTCATCTTTCACTACTTCCTCCGTTCCGGTCTCTCCCTTTCTCATCCTCTTCACCTTTTTCCAGAAAATCTTTTTGTTTTCCTCAAAATTCTGGCACAACCGTCTGTCCCACCTGGCGTCAGCGTCCCTTTTGGCTCTCCTCACCACCCGCTTCACCTCATTTCTCCTCTCTTTTTACCCTTCAAATGCCACCACCGACTTCACCTGCAACCACTCCTCAAACGCTCCTCTTTTCCGTGCCACACACATTTTTTGCACATCTCAGCAACGCATCTCTTGCCGTCTCCCATTCTTCTTCCACATCTCTCAGGTCCTGTCCTCTCACGTTGTCATATTCTTCTCTCAACGCCTGTTGGAACTGCTCAGCTCTGCTTCTCACATTCAGTTCACTCAATTTCACTACCTCTCTTCCTCCTCCCACTTTTTTGTTGCCCTTCCAACTCTGCTCCACTCTTAATCTAGCTTCCACCAGCAGATGGTCAGACACTCCTCCACCCGCCCCTCTCAACACCCGCACATCCATCAGCCTCCCCACCACTCTCCTCGAAATCAGCACAAAATCCATCAGCGCTCTCTCCACCACTGCACCACGGGCCATCCTTACCCATGTGAACATGTGAATATCTCGCTTCTTGAACAAACTGTTCCCGACCACCAACTCCTGCTCCATACACAGACCTATCAGGTTTTCTTCACTGTAATTTTTACCGAAAACACCATACCTTCTTATCACATTTTCCACCACTTCCTCCTTACAAACATCTCACCTATCTCCCTCCTCTTTACATCATTCGTACTACAGCCACGCACATTCAGCGACCATAACAATAGGGTTCGGAGAGGCTTGATTCTACTCCCGATTCTACTCCCGACTACGAGGCTCCCTTTTAGTCGCCTTCTATGACCCGCGGTGGATACGGTAGCAAGATTCTAGCAGCTTAGGGTTTATTCCCGCTGTTTTTTGAGCAGCTCACCATTTATTCTTTGATGTTTTATGAACCGTTTTATATTTAATTCATGTTGTTTTAGTAGCTACTCATGAAGAATCAAAGTTGATAAACCAAAGTTTGTTGTTTACTACTAAAAAACAATAAAACTTATTATAAGATTTTCATTTATATAGGGTAATAGGATTATAACTGTTCCAATATGTATTTTCATCAACACATTCTTTTATCAACCCAATAACCTACTGCCGTAAAGTCTCTAAGTAGCAAAATTATTGCGCAATAGTTTCCTAAATGATGACATTACAACCCATCATATAAATAGCAGATGCCGGTAGCCAAACTCTGGCTCCTTCAATAGTCTTGATGGTTGTATAGCATAATATGTAGATGCAGAATTAATAGAGGGCTATTAACAGTAGTCATAAATCCATGCAGCCTCATTCACCTGGAACATTCTGTACCACTGCTTGATAATCGCCTTCCATCAAAGATATCATCATGGATAGCTTCATTGCTAATCGATCCCTTGGCGTAAATTAGCATTTATTAAACTATCCTCCGACCATAAATAAAGAGGCTCATTTCATAAACGCTTTCTTTAGTGTATGTTCCCGCTGAGCAATAAGCTGTAATTGTGATAGGGCCATAAACCCGACTCTTTATGGCAGTCATTGCCAGGCGTGTGTTTTGAGCAGAACGCCATGGAAGATAAAGATTATCGGTGGCATTACGACGGCCTACCATGGTCCGCAGAGTGGGCGATGTTAACACTCCTGCTTTTGAGTTGGAATCGCAGAATGTTGACACTTTCTAAGGACTGAGGCTCGGCTCTTGCTCTGAGTGTTGGCAATAAGACAAGTGAGGGCACAAGGATTTAGACAAAAGGCTGTACTTCAGCTATTGACTTTCCTAACGATTTACCATTGCAAAGACGTTAACGTTGCACATGCGTTAACGTAGAGAATGCGTTAACGCTCGAGGAGGAAAATGAACGTTTTTTTCATGTTTAAGCTCAAAGAACTATCAACGGGCTATTCCCGTATTAGCGTACCAACTATACCTGGGAAGAGTTTCATTTTCCATTACAGGTTCTGTTGATAATATTTATTTGAGAAACGAATAATAATACCTATATTCAAACCATCAAGGGCATGGTACTACATTTGGTACACTTAACTTGATCTATTAAAAATGTGGCTAATCTGTCAGGGTCAGCAGACGAGTCAAATCGGAGAGTACATTAGAAAAAAAAATTATACGTTAGGACAAACATATTATCTTCTTTCTTGAGTACATATTTCCTTCGAACGTCCCAACATTGACAACACAGCCAGCACATCGGCAGTGCAGATTGCACTGAGAATTTTATTATTAGAAGCCATTACTCTGGTCATGAGGCTGTGTGCCACTTTACGGAATAGTACTTCAATGTGGTCCGATGCGTTCTCAGCCAATGCCGTGCTCGCGTACGTCGAGCGCGGAACCTGCATCGGTCGCCGAAAGATGTCACTATAGCTCACTGTTGGCTTTCTCATATTATACTGGCATAAATCTCTCCACATTACAATACATGGAATTGAGTAAAATTACATTTTTATTAAACTGTATTTTTGTATCCTTCGACACAAATGATAACTTCCTCAAGAGCATGTTACCAACGAGATTGAGTAGTCAGGTCTGCTTAGCAGCATCATTATCAGCAGCGCAATCTTTGGAAACTATTTTTATCAATATACCAAAATTCACCCACAAGATCAATTATGGCACCATCTAGGTTAACATCACTCGAGAAGTAACGCTTAGGATCATTTGGTCTGACCTGCATAAACACAGTTTTTGAAGTGTTGAACACAATATCATAGGGTCTGCAACATTCCTGCCATTAAAGAAAAGCCTTGCTAGAGTAGAGAAAGTTAGACCTACCAACACCATATCGTCGGCATAGCTAAAATCCGTTATTAAGAGCGATTGGCAACATGGCACCCTAGATTCGAACTGCTTATAAGGCAATTCAAATCCTCTGTGTAAACATTATACATACAAATCATCTGTGTAAACATTTTAGTCACTTATCCTTAAAAATCGTTACCATGGCCGGGCGGGGTGGTGCATCACTCGATTAGAGGTAGCCGTAGCGTTGCCTATTCACCCAATGCACTACGTTTTGCTCCCTCTTGGCTTCAGGGTAAAGTGTTGGACTACTGTCCTGAATGTCAATGTTTGCTCCCGAATACTCTGTGCACGTTTATACTGCACTGATCCATAAAAGTAAATGGTATCTCGTTGTATGTAATATTCATGGGGTAACTGCTCTATCTAACAGTTTGGAGCTAGCCGTAGCGCTGCCTATTCATGAGACACTTATCCTTGAAAATCGTTGCCATTGCCGGGCGGGGTGGTGCATCCCTCAATTGGAGGTGACCGTGGCGTTGCCTATTCACCCGATGCACTACCCTTTGTTCTCTCTTGGCTTCGGGGTAAAGTGTTGAATTATGGTCCGGGATGCCAGTGCTCGCCCCCGAATACTCTATGCACGTTTATACTGCACCGATCCATAGAAGAAAACGGTATATCGTTCTATATAACATTCATGGGGTAACTGCTCTATCTAACAGTTAGGAGGTAGCCGTAGCGCTGTCTATCCATGAGACACAAATCCCTAAAAATTGTTGCCATGGCCGAGTGGGGTGGTGCATCATTCGATTGGAGGTAGCCGTAGCGTTGCCTACTCACTCAATGCACTACCTTTTGTTTCCTATTGGCTTCGGGGTAAAGTGTAGGACTACGG
>SDVV010041449.1:0-10436 GCA_016164225.1 Gammarus roeselii | reverse complement strand
GTATATATTTCGTGAACCATCTTGTTTTCAGCGTGAGTGAGCGTTTCTTGGGTTGAGATAGGGAAGAGTGTGCAGTGTCTACCGCCCTCCCTCCTCCCATTTCCCAACTGCCTGGAAGTTTCCACTACTCGCTGTTTTGTAAGATGAATTTCCCCTATCATTTATAGCGCAATTCTTTAAAAACCAAGTAGCCCCTGTTGTGGGCGTAAGTCATCCTAAGGTATACATATAACATTGAAATAGGTCATTTCTATGGTATGGTAATGTTAATTATGATAATGTTGAAGTTGTTTTTGGATTGAGAGTAAACCGTATTGTGTGCGATGTCCGTGCGTTTGTTATTACCAACCGGCGAGCGTGAGAGATGATCGCCCCCTGGGAAAGAGGGCTGAAGCCTCAGTGTTTATGTAACTATGCCCGAGTTCGTACGTGACCGTGTGCTCCCGGGCAAAACCACCAATTTGAATACCATCAATGACTAACTTCGACTAGTTTAAGTGTAGGTCTTACTGTAGCTGTAGAGAGCGTAACTAACCCTGCCAGTTAGAATGACGCAGTTTTAGTGTAACAATAGCTGATTAGAACTCGATGACCAATAACGACAGTGTATTTAAGAAAGAGCCACATGAAGTGGCCATCAATTCGATGAAGATAGAAAAAATGCCGCCAAATCCAAGTAAGTTGCCATTGTATCAGTGATGTGTTGAATTTATACAAAGCGTTAAAACTCAAGATGAAATCATTTGTCAATACCATTAAAGTGTATTATATGGAAATAAAGTGTGTAAAGTGCTGAGGGAAAGGAAATAATTCCCACATGGCTGTTATATTTGTATTTGTTCTTATTCATGAACCAGATCACGTAGGATATTGGACTAGGATTTGTCATCTGAGTGTGGTAGGATTCACCGTAGATAATAGTTAATCATTGTTGCTTAGGGTAGAGTAGAGAATCTTATTTAGCTATTGTATAGTTCTTGTTTTACATTTTTCGCCTAAGTTTACGGAATGTTGGATATAAAATACGCTTAATTGGATGTAATGCTTCAAAAATTGGTAGGTTTTACCTCTCGACACTGTATTTGGGTTCGGTTCCATGTTGCCTTGGATAACTAATCTATCGGATTTTGTGTTGAGTGTTAGTGTTGAAATTCTTCAATAATTTAATGTACATCTCAATTATGTTATCCAATCGAATGTCTTTACATGATGCTTATTCCCGCAAGTCTTACTTATATAAATGTTTGTAAGACGTTTGCAGTTTAGACACTCAAAAGTTATTGAGTAATTCAGGCTTCGTTATGAGTCTGCGTTCTAATTCAGAATATTTGACTTTTTCGACCATTCACCAGATCCACTTTAACATTTTTCGCTTCAGGTCTGTAATGATGGTCTTAATCCTAACTCATCCTAATCTAAAATTCCCAAGGAATACAGCTACATTATACCGGCATATGCCGGCATATGCCGGCATATGGCGGTAACAAACCGTGATAAAATGCACGAAAACTCGATCGATACTATATAATTTCTGGTTAGAAAAGGTTAGGATAGGTTAAGATGATTAGTTCTTTTCACCTAACATGACGTGAAGCTGGTCCACATTAAATATCTTGTAACAATATCGAGGGATTTTGTTCTAATGGAAAAAACGTATATCAGAATTAAAGTGCCGCAGATAATAACCGATCCTGTATATGCATTTAAAATGCATGTGTGTGTGTGTGTGTGTGTGTCTACATTTTATCGGTAACTATCCCTGTATACGACGTCATTATACCGTGCCCGGTCCTGCATATGCATACAAAACGTGTATGTGTGTACCTGATGTGTGACATCAGAAGAAAAAGTATGAAAAATAGAGCCGTGTGGAATGGATTTGATATGTACATCGCACAAAATAATGACTAAATATCCTACATATCCATCAAACTTGAATGAAAATATATAATTATTGGTTAAGCTGGTTAGAATGACTAGATCTTTGAACCTAACATCGCGTATAACTGATCCACAATAATAATGTAACAAATTGGAGTGCATTTGTTCTATTGGATCCTACCTGTTGAGTCTCATCCGAACATGTAACAGAGATATTGATAAATTCTGGAATCTAAACATCTGGAAAAGGATATTTGCTGGACCAAATTGGAGAAAATGGATTCAACTGCTTTTGATATGATAAGTATACAGCCCTAGTGGATAGATTCATACATATCAATATCATACATAACCATCAAACTTGATTATAATACATAACCATTGGATGGACTAGGTTAAGATGCCTAGGTAATAATGTACTTGGCAGTGTATGGTAATTCTTTTTGCATTCATCGATATATGATCTATGTTGTCGTACATTGATATATATTTTACTGATTATGCACCTTAAATAATGGTTTATATCCTAGGTCTTGTGGATTGCGGACCTTACAACACAGATCTGTAGTAAATATGTGTGAGTGAATTTATTCAATATTTGATATAATAGACGAAAATGGTAGGAGCAGCACATCCATCATTACAAAAAAATCATATTCCAACCAACAGTAGAACCATACATAAATTTTGCTAACGCTTCAACACTCGTAACACTTACTGACGTATGGAGTAAGCTTACATAAACGTTTTGAACTCGAAAGTCCACAAACGAGCGATGACCTAACATTACTCGAAACTGGTCGATACTACTGGACTTGTAACAAGCGAAGTGAAAAAATATATATATGTAGGCACACCATCTGCTAAAGATTGGTAAAACTACAGAGTCAAGTGGATAGATTTGATAAGGATGAAGGTTAAAACAATGTAGAAAATACCTAACATAAGTATGAAACGGGGAAAAATATACAACCCTTGGTAATTTTAGCTTAGGATGAGTTAGGATTAAGGCCGTCATTGCAGACCTAAAGTGAAAAATGTTAAAGTGGATCTGGTGAATGGTCAAAAAAGTCAAATATTCTGAATTAGAACGCAGACTCATAACGAAACCTGAATTACCCAATATCTTTCATGTGTCTAAACTGCAAACGTCTAACAAACATTTATATAAATAAGACTTGTGGGAATAAGCATCAAGTGAAGACCTTCGATTGGATAACACAATTGAAATGCACATTAAATTATTGAAGAATTTCAACACTAACACTCAACACAAAATCCGGTAGATTAGTTCTCTAAGGCAACATGGAACCGGACCCAAATGCAGAGACAAGAGGTAAAACCTACCAATTTTTGAAGCATTACATCCAATTAAGCGTATTTTATACCCAACATTCCGTAAACTTAGGCGAAAAATGTAAAACAAGAACTATACAATAGCTAAATAAGATTCTCTACTCTACCCTAAGCAACAATGATTAACTATTATAAACGGTGAATCCTACCACACTCAGATGACAAATCCTCGTCCAATATCCTACGTGATCTGGTTCATGAATAAGAATATATACATATATAACAGCCGTACTAAAAATATGTGACATTTAACACCGAGTTCATGAGAATAATGTTATTTATACTACGATACCATTCAAATCTATAATAAATTCCTAGACCTAACTGATGCTATGCCTCTAGCAGTACAAAATCCAAGCCCACTGTGTCATAAAAAATAAACTCTAGAATGCTTCATTAGGTCACTTCTCAGCAATCTACCACTGAAATATAACGAATTTAGAGGTAACATCCAGTCATGGTACGATGCCACAGACGTACCTCGTATCTGTTAACCCATCGTCTCTGAACAGCCTCGAACAAAGACACCTCCTGAACATAACCAAGTTCTAGACACATGTACAGTGGTCAAGAATGAGTCTCGGAGAGTGAGTGGCTATAAAAAGCTAGACTTCTGTTTACTTATGACTTAAGTAAACCACTACATCGATGAGTAGCTTGTCGCATAACCTCACTAACAAGCCCATGGAACTCAAGATCGGCGTCTACAAGGCCATACATAATTCACGTTGCACATAGATGAACTCCAAAATGACAACCAAAGAGTGTAAACCACCTCTACACTAGGACCCCTCCATCCAGTAAATTATCATCTGAACGTTAAACAACATATTTGCTTGGGATCAATGACAAAAATTCCACAAAGATGCAGTACAGACATACACCTCTTAAACATACATTCCTATGATTATCGTGGAAAAAAACCTACAACAATAACATATATAAAATAGCTAAATAAAATTCTCTACTCTGCTAAAATTCACATTAAAAAGTGTAATACATTATGTCATCCATCCTAATAAATCGGTCTTTTTACACAAACAAGCATAAACAGAACGAGCTTTTGCCTAGGGGACTCTCTAACTCCTCCTAAATATTGAAGAATGATCCTACAATAAACATACAATACCCTAACAGCAAGACAAAGTTTGTAACAAATCAACTGTTCTATATCTATAAAAACCACTTCAAATATTGTATTAGGATGAAAAAATATGTATAAAACACGAAAAAATTAGCAAGATGTGGCTAAATTAAATCTGAAAAAATGTTCTATATTGCAGATACAAACGTAATATATTCCGATATTGTACTGAATACCCAACAGATTGCATTGAAGATTGGAATTCGACAGAGAACATACAAAACTGAAAGACCTATACTAAAACTCATGAGTTATAATAAAGCAGGAAGATTAAATTCTCTAGCATACACAAAACATACATTAAAAACGTGACGAACAAGAAAAAAGTAGCATGTAACCAAACAAATAACTAATGTGAATAAGATAACTAAACATACGAGGGACATGACTGAAACCTATAGTAAATACTGTATAGTACATATAAAAATCTAATGAAATTAGCCACAACTTCTGTCCAAAACAGGGATAAATTAACACCTCTTAAACTAATAATGTGAAAGATTCAAAACATTGCCTAAAATTCAATATCAGGTTGGTACCGTACAGAGCCGTTCGCACAGTAAGGCTGAAAATTGAGTTATAAGACATACCTACTACACTAATCCTATACAAGAATATAAAGTGATAAATGAACAAAACAGACAAAAATATCCCCCCACCCAACGGCTACAAGCCCACCAATTAAGCATCAAATGAGTCATATATACCACAACTAGATAAAAATACCAACATATATGTCCACTGAAAAATATACAGAAACAATAAACCATCCATAAATATATAACGATATATACACTCACAACGTAGCAAACCTGCCACGGAAACAAATTTAAAAGACAAGGAACAGGTAAGAGCAACCTCACATAATTTTCCAGGAGCGCATCCAACTTCCTACCTAGGGGGTCTCTCTACCGCACCAATCCCCCCTCCAGAAAACGTGCTATAACACTATTCATACCAGAATCGACTAAATATATATGTGATGAGCAACAGTCAGTGACCAATTATACTCCACTAAAACCATCCAGAGAAGAAAAAACATATATAAATACAATATATAACAAAATGCAGTACAAGTTAAAATGTTCAAAACATAAACCTTGCCACTGCATTTCCGAACGCTGTCCGTCCATCCGTCCGTTCATCCGTCCGTTCATCCGTCCGTTCATCCGTCCGTTCATCCGTTCGTCTATTCATTCAAATGAGTCAAGGCTGCATGCAATGCCCCGGTGGAATGCGAATACCAGAGGTAGTGCGTAAACGTTCTATTTATAAAACCTATCAACATATAAAAGCCTAATAATATATATAACCTTGTAACATACCTTATGAATAATCCGAAACCTGTCCATCCATTCATCAGAATGAGTCACCCGTTAGCCGCCTGTCTGACTTCGGCCGTCCACCTTCCGCTTGGCCCCCTCCCCTACCCCCCCGTCCGTTAGTTGGCTCCCCGTTTCTGCGCGCACTCCCGCACGGGCGCTTGAGTCAAGTTGCAGCATCGCGCCCTACCCCCACCCACCAAAAGTAACTCTATTTATTCCTATTTAATTCCTTCAGTAGGCCGTCTTGGTGATAGATATACTACTGCCCTTGCGCCTGCAATACCCAACATTATTACTCGAGTGTTAGTAGTAGATCACACGCCTCTGTCAGATCACTTTCCGCTCCATACAGCGCTCTCATTACATACGCTCCCTGTTATGGTTAATGGGGATACCGCCACACAGTCCATTAACTGGCAATTCAATGATATAGCTAAGACTAATTTATTTCGTTCATTACTTATCAATCACCTTGGGAGCTTGCCACCAGAGGTGCTACGGATTCATGCAGCAGCTGACAGAGACAAATTAGACCAGCTCTACGAGTGTTTATGTGGTTCCGCTCACATAGCTGGCAGAGCAGGATGTGAAGACCGAACACGAAGGGGAAGGCACAGGACGCAAGGTGGAACAGGCTCGTGGCTGATTTTCACGAAGAAAGCAAAGTGGTCTATGTCACATAGCGTGATGCTGGTCAACCCCGAGCAGGCTTATTGTACAATGAAAAGAATAGATCGAATAATGCCTGCAAATACGCACTGCGCTACTGTAAGAAATACAAGGATAATTTACGTGCATCTAGTCTGTCAGAAAAAAAAAAGTTAGCGGGCGGGTGATTGATTTCTGGAGTGAAATGAAAAATCTAAAACCGAAAGATAGCTCTGTTTCTCAATGTGTTAATGGCATAAAAGGGAAGATAAATATTGCTGATATGTGGGGGGACCATTTTGATGGTATCATGAACAGTGTCAACAACGACACTAACTCGTTTTTTTGTTAATGAGGCTCTCAATCAGGATAGTGATGATGATGATGTTTGTATGTGGGAACTTAGGACCGCTGTCAAGGATGGGAAAGGATGGTGTACATGCGGAAGTATTCAAGTATGGCCCTGTTCATCTTCTTCATGTTATGTCAATTTTCTTCACTGGCTACCTTAAACGTAATAACCTTCCTAAGTTACTAATGGATATTGTCGTAAAACCCATCATAAAATCAAAGACAAAATGCGCGGCCGATGAAGGCAACTACAGACCAATATCAAGTGCTACTGCTGCATCAAAGCTATTAGAAATAGTTATCTAGAACAGGCTTGGCGGCTGTCTGAAAACTACGCCCAACAAATTTGGGTTCAAGCCTCAGCACGGGACGGAAATGGCTATCTTCACATTAAAGCAAACGATTAATTACTTTGTCAGTGGAGGGTCACCTATGAACCTTTGTTTTTTGGATGCTAAAACAGCATTTGTTCGAGTAAATCACTGGACACTGTTCAAAAAACTTATTGAAAGAGGGGCGCCAATTAACATTGTTAAGCTACTAAAGTATTGGTACCAGCATCGGGAATGTGTAATACGATGGAGAGCTCAATATCAACCCCGTTTCCAACAACTAATGGTGTAGGGCAAGGAGGCCTACTCTCGCCTCTCATTTTCAATGTGTATGTAGACAGCCTACATGACCGATTATCTCTTAGCTGTGTTGGGTGTCACATTGACGGTTGTCGTGTTAACGCGATTAGCTCTGTAGACGACATGGTCCTTCTGGCCCACTGTCGATGCTCTTCAGACGATGCTAAATATATGTGAGACTGAGGCCGCGAAACTAGACATCGAATACAAAACTATAAAATCAGTGTGTATGCTAGTGAAACCATCCAACAAGATGTTCCAGTACAGAACGACGGGGTACTTAGCGGGACCTCGCTGGAGTAAGTGGACAGTTTCCCTTACTTGGGGTATTTTAATAACAAATAACCGGTGTGATAATGACGGTATCTCTAAACAGCACAAGAAGTTAAATGCGGTTGGCAACCAGCTTATAAGAAAATTCAACTTTTGTACAACAGATGTTAAGCTGCAGCATTTTAAAACGCACTGTTATCCTATTTACTATAACTCATTGTGGTGTAAATTTTGGAGGGGTACTATGAGCAAACTACGAGTAGCATACAATGACATATTTAGGAGACTGGTGGGTGTCCCAAGAAGAACGAGTGATAGCCTTCTATTTGCAGAATATGATGATGATTGCCTGAAAGTACGAGCAAGCAAAAGTGCATTCAGCCTCCATGAACAAATTGAATACTCGAATAATCCCTTCCTGGAGGCAGTATGTAACAGTGAGGGATACGAACTACCCACACTTAAGTAAAGATGGTACAGAATACTGCATGCTTGTGTAGGAAAGTCCCGATATTAATAGAAATAATGTTCGACTCTTAACTGCATATCTAGGTTGAGGGCACATTATATGCGGGTGGCTGACTGGTTGAGATGCGACCCCGATTATGTTCACTGACAGGTGGCTTTATACTAAGCCTCTCCAACATTGGTGTTTGAATACAAATTCATGTGAGAAATGAACATAAAAGGCATTTCAAGCACGCGTGTCTCAAACTTAATCTACTAACTGTTGTCGTGTATCTCAATCTTGATCTGTCTTCATGTGTGCTTTCTTCTTAGAAAATATTTTTGATGTATTGGTAGGAATGTTTTTTTGTTGAAGATGTTTCCTGTTGTAACCATGATCGTACCAGCGAGTGCCTCAATAAAGATAATAATACTCATTATTATTATTATTTTAATTATTGTTACTGGGTGTGAGCGTTCACGATTTGAAATGGAGGCTTTTGACTTGCCAAGACGTACTTTAAGCTCTACGAAGGAATTTATGAGTGTATGAAAAAAATCGGATGAAGAAGCATCAAAGCTAATCTCCATAGGATATCTAGGATAGTTGATAGGAGGAAATACACACGCAGCTAATCAGTCAGCCATTGATAGCATTACCCCAACGCCTTAGGTGAAGTTAGGCTAGGCTGCGACGGAATATTATTAGTCTGCGTAGAACAATGAGACGAACCAAGCCAATCGTGAGTTTAGAGATTGACCAGCTCTCGCACAAAGAGTGAGTCCTCATACTCCAGTTTGGCAGAAGATATTTATGTATTATAATTCCACAAAACCTACTGCCGATAGAGCTGCACTCCTCTTTTCGCCGTACATGAGTCTATGGAGATGTGTAGATCTATCTTGGGCGGCGTGGTACCGAACAAATACCAAATACCGAACCAATTTTATTCATACCCTTTTGATGCACAGGCTCATCACAAACACGAGAAAAATCGTCGCGACGGGCGACTAACAAATGTCCGATCGATAACCCAGAAATATTCCTTGATGAAGTCACCTCTGGGAATTTGGAAAGTTTCAGTTATGTTTGAAAAACTGAAACCCAGCCCACTACAGATAGATACTTCCTCTTTACAATACTGTAGGTTCACTGGAGGGAACCAATCAGAATGTGCAAGTAAACTCGGAACTCCAAAGATAAGAGATGATGGAAACAATCCATTATCATTAACAAAAGATCGAACTAACTTTAATGAAGCAACTGTTTAAAAAGAGGAAGTATTATAAACAGTACATGTTTCGTTAATAAGGTCATTGAATTTGAAAAGTGCAGCATCGTGTGTTTAGTTGTACTACTTGTTTGTTGAAGACATTCAGCAGCAGGGAGCGCTGCATCGTGTCCCCCTTTCAACAGTGGACTGAACCCAATGCCTGGTGAAGCAAATGCATTCACGGTAATCCAGGGAGGCTTTTGGTAAAGTACCTCAGAGCAATGTGAGCGGGCAAAAGCACCTAATCAAAACCAGGAGGGCACCGTTTGGGGTTCGCTGTGATACAGTGATGAAAAGGATGCTTGGATTCAGACAAGTTAATTTTGCGGAGGGAATAAATAGGCGAACATCATTTTTTACCCCTCTAGAATGGCCAAACGTTGAAGTGAGTTAAAGAGAGAGTCTTATGCTATGGTAATTTTGGTCACCCACTCTACCAGTGAAATGCGAAATGATAATCAGACCACCTGACACCGAGCAGAGTGAGCAACGATGTAAACAAACGAGCCGTCTCAACAGTTTTAAAAACGACGCTATGTCATTTCGAATTAAAAAAAACAGGTATCGTAAACAATACTACTTTGCTTTGGACATATGTGTGTATTCAATTCGTCTTGAGCTCTCATCAACAAGGATTTACTTCAGAGAACATGCAATTTTTGAGTTTAGTCTCCATGAAAACATGTCGGCGTTCCGAGTTCATCTCATCGTTCCTTGACTTCAGCAAACCTCTTATATTTTAGTTCATGGAAACAAACTTGTTCGGTGTAACGGAGCTGTGAATTTGGCCTAGGGCGACACGATTTAGAATGGTTGGTCGACACAGGTGAAGCTGAAAAGCATTAGGACAAGCACCTCAGCATTAAATACTCAATGCTATCATCCTCAGTTAGCATCTGGCTGCCGTCATGTTCACAACTCGAGAAACCAAATTTAAATCAGTACTTACTGTTACGGTTTCGTAATTATGTGTATAAAGTGATGGAAACTGATAAGATGAAACCCATTAGTCCAAGATCCAATATTGCAACGCCGACAATTTCTCATTATTTTTTCGAATGTTCCATTATTCTGAAAGTCCGGCAGAATCATTTCTTTCAACTTG
>SDVV010041448.1:0-10436 GCA_016164225.1 Gammarus roeselii | reverse complement strand
GAGCGGCCTGTTGGTTGCCTAGCGGATACATCTGGTATGTGTCTTCAAGGATACAGCAGTCTGTATTTTGTGCAGCTGTGTGTCCTTCGAGGATACTTGTAGAACTGTTAGATGCGGCAGAAGGATACTTGTAGAACTGTTAGATGCGGCAGGGCAGCGCCACACCTCCCCCTTCGGACCTTGATTGGGATGCCGGTCCAGGCCAAATCTGGCGGGTATCAGATTGTGTTGTTCTGAGCTACCAGCATTTCAGACTGCGTGGGGCTGCTGATGTCAGAGCGGATGCTGCTCCGCTCGAGCGTGCGGTCACCACGATGCGTGGCACGTGCGCGTGCAGGGGTTTGGGGTCTGTCGGCGGGAAGGTCCCGTCCGGACCCCTCATCAGCCTTCGAAGCGACCAGTCCCCTCACGCCCCGAGAACCATCTGTGGACAGAAGCGGGATCATAGTGGACACGGGAGGTTTGTAGGGCACAAAATTTAGTACCAAAGGCAAGTCAGACGGAGGAGGCGAAGCAGGGACACACCTGTGTGTCCTACTTGCAGAGTGATCATCCGGCATGAAAACCCCGTCAGGCCGCCTGCACCGCCCACGACATTTACACACCGCATAGCCACCCACCAGTAACACCAGGAGCATCACTCCTAACGTCGCCCCTCCTATCGTATAGACTTGTCGCTCTGTGTGGACTGCGGACAGGACGTCTATGACGTCGTCCGTGTCAGCGAAGTTTGAGAGTTCCCTAAGGATATTGTCCAAGACTTGACTCTTCCTTGAAGTGGGTAACTGTACGCGGGGAATAGGGAACGTTACCAACCCCCTGTCCATGGTAGTATAAACATGTCGTATTGTGGACACACTGAAAGAAGGCGCTGTTAATGCACATGGGGGGTGCAGAATGTACCCCCCTTTCAATTCTATATATTTGGGTGCCTTTTCCTGATCGTGACAATTTAGCATACCCCATATTGGCTTGTTAACAAACAAATAGAATTTTCCCCCTTCCTGTCGGATTAGCACACGTGTTAAGTTTGCATGCTCCATCTCACAATGAAGTTGTGAGATATTTAACACGCTCTCTACTGAACATGAGGGGTTTGACTCTACATCTAGTTGTATAGTAGGTGCGCATACATACCTGTCCTCCCTTACCGCGCACCTCCCCAAATCAAGGTTTTCCACGTATGTCCTCTCATCACCCGATATAGCCACGTTTCGGGCTAAGTTACTAATCAAATACTTTTGATCGGTTCCCGCGTCTTCCACGGGAAACGTTTCTAGCGTGAACACGGACATCGCCTGTTTGGCAACAAAAGGTAGGAGTAGAGCGTAGGTCTCGTCCTCCTCCATTTGTTGTATCTTAAGCAGTGAGAAGACATTCGTGTAATTCCCCTCTGAAAAGGGGTACTCAAAAGGGTAGGAATTCTTGAATAAAGGCACCCCTTCGTCTGTAAGCTCCCTCAGATGCTCGTAGTTCAAGATGTTAGGCATTACTCCCAGCCTCAAAAGAGCAGCCTTATCATCGGCGTCTATCGTCACCAGGAGCAGGTACTGAATTCCCTCCCGTATATTCATAACTCCGGCTTGGATTGTTACGTATAAGTCTAGTTCTCCCAGGGTCTCATGTAGACCTTGTAACACCTTTAGGGCCGCTATAGCCTGATCAACGAGCGTAGTAAGAGTGGCGTGGACATGATGGAAATTTATATTTATCTTCTTTAAAGACATTACAACACCCTGATTGACATCGGTAAATTTATTTTTTAAGCCTTCAATGTCCTTCTCAGTTGCCACTCCCAGCACGGATTTTAATAGGTCACCGCCAATATTCAGCAACCCTCGCTTTCCCCTATTGATTCTACCGGTCTCTTCCCTCTCTATGGTTTTGCTACTTGACTCAGATGTCGGAATTTTTCCCCCTTGGTCGCGTTTGCCATTGCCGCCCCGCACGACCCACCTTCCTCCTCCAATCACGCTCCACTGTACGTAACGAAAGAGCGTTTAGGATATGCAAGACCTCTGGACCCGCACGTGCTAGCAACGCTTGGAAATGGAAGGACATTACCTGGATGGCGTCGAGGACCGCTACCTGATGGGCCTGGATCATTGACACCAATCCCAGCGTATCGACTTACACCACCGCCCTCTCGAACAGCTCAGCTGCAGACCGAGCGACAAAGGACTTCGTATGATATTCCAGACGCACGATCAGCTGGCCCTGCACGAAGGTCACGGTACCGCCAGCCAAAACGATGACTCCATTTCCCGGTGCATGCACTCCATCCCCCGCTCTCTCGGCACTTCCCCGGCTCGGATTATCGGGCGAACCCAAGAGAAGCGGCGTCAGAAGCAGCAATGGCAGGAGTAGCAAACACAGCATTCCTACAAAACAAAGTTTACTTTAAACTCTATTCTATAATTATAACTTAAACATAAAAGGATATAGGAAGTAAGTAAAATTTCTTTTATGACTGCTGTGGAACAGAGCGAAGTTAAAATAAGAGTAGGGCGATCGTTATTTTCCTTCATCGCACACCGTATGCGTGATTACAGAATGAACACCCTACATGCAACATGAAATACTGATGTGCAAATTGAATCCCAACATTGCCATCACCACGAAACGTATAAACAATAAATTTCATTATTTGAACGAAATATTAATGCTAATCCTGAGCTCGAGCATAGGACATCGCATCAAAACGCATAGAATACGTTGATAGAATATATAAGTTGGTTTTGAAATGCTTTAAAACCCATGAGCCAATATTAAATATGTCAGACTACTCACCAAAAAAAAAATATATGAATAATAATGTCCCCCATGATGTTATCACTTGTCCGCATAGTTAGGTAAATACTATTCATAATATATATATATATACATTCAGTTGTTCTATGTATATCATATTCATCGAAAAAAAAACTCTCCACGTACGATACTTTTCAGGAAATGTGGTACTGATGATCGGTGACCGTGTATTGTCGAATGTAGACTGAAAGATTAATGTAATCTCAAAGGAATCTGTCACAACCGTGAAGCAGGTGCATGTTTACTTAAAATATTTTAGAATGTTGTAAACGTCGTGTGAATGTGATACCGGTAACTTAATTATCATCCAAGTTTTTAAATACTGTAATCTGACCCAAAAGAATTCGTAATAAGCTGCTTATAGATCTTGGCCTGAGCGGGTGAGCAACACCCGGAAATGGTAGGACATCGCACGGAGCGAACCTGTGGCCGCTGCCTATCGGGCCCGGGTCACTGACAACGACCTCCACGTGTCAACCAGTTGTTCGGCTCTCTCGAACATACTAGCAGCAGATTTTGCGACGAAGGGCTTCCTGCGAAACTTCACTCGCATCACAAGCTGTCCTTGAGCGAAAGTTGCCGTACCCTGGTTGCCAACAATTGCCCCATTTCCAGGTACATGCGCCACATCCCCAACCTCCCGGTCCCTCCCTATCTTGGAGGGACGCGCGTCCCGTAGGGATGCACACCAGAAGGGCAAGGGCATGGGCTGTAGGACCAAACATTTCGCCTACAAAAAAAATGTTGTCTTAATTCTAACTTATACAAAAAAATCATATAGAATAAAAATATATATATTCTAACAGAAACCGGGTTAAGTAATTATAAATATTTACAAGACGGCCGTCCAGGTTTCCTCAACGGAGAGAAACGTGTTCGTCGTCTGGTATCCGTCGTGAGCGGGTAATACGGGCTCACGTACGGGCGGAGGCCTATCCATGACCTCCACTGAGGGTGCAGCTGCACCTTCGGGGCGTTCTGAGCTGCAAGCGATTTTGGGAACCAGTGTTCCCTCCTCCCCGCTCTCAAATCCCTCGGTTGGTTCGTCTAACCCCTCACTTGTGTCCTCCCGTAACATCGGCGAGGGCGCCACACGTGAGATTGGCCACACGGCAAAATGTCGTCTAAATGGACTTTGCGCTCCATACATAAATGAGATATTGTAGAGTGAGTATGTAAGGTGAATGTATTTTTTGTAACAACCATGTTCCTTCCCATCTGGGTGACAGCTTTGGATATTCTGTTGATCCGGGACGATATTTAGCGTAGACTATTTGGTTCAAAACTAGTTTCTTTCGTGAATATCTATTTAGTTAATTTGTATCTATTCTATGTATAAATTTTTGTTTAACTTAAGTCTCATATTCACCCGCTTCATTATTTATATAATGGTTTGAACCAATCTTTACAATATGTTCGTGCTATCCAATCTCTCAAACCTAAAATTGAACAATTTAATTCATATTTTATGTAAATGCACAGATGATACTATTGTAAACAATATTTGTTCCTCATAATTCGAACCGGCCCATAGGGATGAGCTACGATGAATTAATTCTGGATTTTAACCCCACGCCAATGAGTTTTTATACGATTTCTGAAAACATACGGTGTGAGTCATGTTTCTCAACATGAATTAATTACAAACCGGCTGCCGACAACAGATGTGCTGTCACGAATTTATTTTATTTTCTCGTTTCGCTAATTTAAATAACACGCAAATGCAAACTAAGTTCGATATATTCTAGTTACCTATGTATTGAAAACCCATTTCTAGACGATAAAAAAAAGAAGAAGTGATTTTGACGAATAAAATAAAAAACTCCTGCACCATCGAAATTGTACAGAGGCTCAAACGGCTCGGAACCGTTCCACAGGCTATGTGGTTCCGGTCGTAATCGAACGGAACATAATGTAATGATCACCAATTGAAACATATCAAGGGTTATTCTCCAATAGAACATAATGAGGTTAAGTAATAATATAATTTCTGGGAGAAAAGAAGTCCCGTCCCGGACGTCCGAATTTGAATAAAACATGGTCCAACAAACTGCTCTGCGGATCAGCGTTTGAAGTACGACCATGGTCCAGTACACAAAAAATATATATATATATATAGTAAGTACCTGTATGTCGTCAATTCAACATGACTTGACTAATGCATTATTCCCAATAATTTTTCCCCTCTGAATTTACAACCGTCCTATTGGTGAATTTCAACGATTTCGTCACGCAACTGATACTTGAAAGTTCTAGACACCAATTAGTTTTTACCTTATATTTATACATAATTTTATACATTTTAATATAAGATGATCGCTTGTTATTCATTCAAGATCGAAAACGATAAGCAAGCTCGAGTTTCTATTGATATTGAAAAGGTTAAAGGTTCCATGACGAGTGAGGTTCGAAACCGAGACCTCGATCTTATAAGTCTAAGACTGATACCACTAGCCATGAGATAATAAGAATCCTTTTTACAGAGTAACGCAATACATAGTGTTCTATTCAAGAGGAGACAGCGTATCTTTTTTTTTTTCTTATGACTGAAAATTATGAATACTCAATGCCACGCGAATTTATTTTTAAAAATAGTAACCCAATTCTTCTAGTGTCAAACATGAGATCCGGAAACATGACCTAATACAAATGAAAACTGCTAAATTTATCAAATGCATATAAATGATACAAGGTGTAAATATAAAAAAAAAAAATTTCGACAGGGTCTAAAACAAAAAAATACTCCACAACTATTTGCGGAAATCATGCTACATTTATTGTACATGGCTATACACAGGCCAACACGACAAAATTGTACATTTTAGAGGACATTTTCATCCTGTATAGTTATTGATGGATGTATTGGTGGTTAAGTGTGTAATGTATGTAGCTAACTGTGTTTCAGTTAATTTAACCTTGTTTCTAATCGGATAGACATGAGTAGCGGAATGCAAAGAAAATAGTGAGTATTCGGTTATGTTGTTTGTATCGAGTGCTGATTGGTTTTGGTTTTAGGTTGCTAATGGGATGTTAAATGTTCGTGAATAATTTCTATTGTCAAAACTATCTTCGCGCGGTGTTCTCCAACAAGTCCGTGCCAATCAGTAGATTATATAAGGAGCTTAATGACACCAATCACGACCATATGATGGTTGAATGTGATTTGGATTGGCCTTTTCGTTTGAAGTTTGGATTTGACGAACCTTCCGCCCATAAGTTTAATGAATTTATATCTCACTCCTACATGAGTATTTCGCATACCCAACACAGTATGGCTTGTCCGTTAAAGTCAGTCAGCCGGGCACCCCCTAGAGGTCAAAGGCCTAGACACATCTTCAAGCACTCAGCCCTAATGATTGTCCTTCCTGCTCCCGATCTAACCAACCACGCACACGTCAAAACACTTCACCTCCATGGCGACCATCGGAATCAGAGTTCCCTTTCCGAATTCAAAAGTCATCCAGAGCTCGTTTATTTGTAACCAACAACCGGTGATTTTTATTCTCCAAAGCGCGACCACCTTGTTGTTGTAACACACAACACTGAAAAAAAAAACTATTTCTCATTTCTCACTAACAGACGGTGAGTTCTGATGTTCACCCGTCACCACCTTTATAACAGCTAGTCTATTTACCCTATTATCACTAACAGACGGTGAGTTCTGCTCTCCACACCGTCACCACCTTTCAGTTGGAACACACCACACTGAAAAACCACTGGAAAATTCACCACGCACCAGTCACAGTCTCACTCTCATCCCCGGGCTGTCGAGCCCTGCTACTGACAAAGGGTTTTCAAGGATCATTCAGAGGCTTAACCGTTGACGTACCAAGTAACGAGGTGATCAGTTCCGCTACAGTATTCTTGGAAGCATACGCTGAATGTTGCTCTCCCAATTTGGAAAGGCAATTAGAGTCCATCGAACTTACAGAGACATCAGGGAGACAGGAGGCTAGCTGGGCCTTCCTCGTGTCGAGCCTCCTTGACAAGGAGTCTGCTTCGGACTTTATACAAGCAAATAACCTCTCAAATTCCCTCCAAAAATTTCTCTTGAAATTCTCTCCCGAAATTCTCTCTCGTTTTGGTTTTATCGGGACATTTCCATCGCAAAAATGCCCCGACCTGCTGCAGTTTAAAAATTTCTACATACTAATTTGGAGCAATTCGGCAGTCGCCATTTCCGAATACCTCCCCTGATTTCACTTCATAGCCTTCTTCTGGCTATCCCTTATACGGGACCATTCCCACACATGGGTTCTCCGTGTTTTGACTAATTTTAACTCCACTATCTAATCATAATTAATAGGAGGGCTCACCCCCAAACCTCTTACGTTATATCCGCTATACTAGTCATAACTCACCCACGCCATAACTCAACCATGAGTCACACTCAACTACCACGAGTCATAACTTTATTACTTCGCTATTTCTCCGTCTATAAACTTTTATTACTTCGAGTCCGTGAGGAAAACCACGGCAACCAGGGTTATACTATTCTATCTAATCTCTGTCTATCCTCCTTGTAACTATCTGGACCTTGGAGGATCGCCTTGATCCTTATGACCTCATTATGAATCTCAGTCACTTAATCTTTAGAGTCATTCACTGCTTGTCTCAACACGTCATTCTCTCTGAATGAGCAGGCGAACACCTGTATCGTGCCAAGTGCATTCGTCCTTGCTGCCACTTGACCACCGTGCTTGTCCGTCAAGGTCACACGTCTAGCCACAGTGGCACCAATCAACCGAGACGCCATAAAGAGTACATACCAAGCAAAAGCAACAACAAGAACTGTCATTTCTGGCCACTGACCTACGGTCACCTCACCGTCTATAAGTATATCATGTATTGTACCACAAAATTGGAAAATACTGGTATAATTTGGTGCGATGACATCATTCACCGGAATAATAAGGAACTTAATTAAATTATTTTGAGGTATGAGAACAGGAGTGTTCGCCATCGCGTCCACTCATTTAAATTCGATACTTGAGTAAGTGTTTCTTCCACTCTTTCAGGCTACCACGTACCAACCCATGCCTATTTAATTTAGATTCGATTTACTCAAAAATGTCGAGAATTATCCATAGACCACCAGTCAAAAAAAAAAATGTTTGCCACACGAGAAAAAATAAAATTATAATGACACTATCACTTCAATGGTCATACACATATATCTTATACTTTACTTTTAAAGTCGTCACTGAAAAGAAAACGCGCCAAGCGGCGACAAACAGAACGCTACCAGCGAAAGCTGTCGAGCCCTGCTGCGGCGTTGTTCCACTGAAGTGTTGATTAGTTATGATTTACATCAGTGCACCTCTACCTGGTTATATGGTTATAGTTTATTTGTCTTTATGACCGCAACCCACATCTCTCTCTCTCGTTAAAACAGACTATACGATCTCGTCTGAGTTTTTTACTTTTACCAACCAAAATTGCACGTTCTGTGACCACCCTTGTTGCCGAACCCTCCTTTATTTCAGACTAGCCCTCTACCTATTTAACTTTCACCTCTAGATGCATCGAGAGAGAGAGAGTGTTCTGACTGACAGAATATATATGTACCACACTGATAAAAAACTGACTGTACCGCATTGATAGAACCTGACTGTACCACATTGATATAACCTGACTGTACCACATTGATAAAACCTGACTGTACCACATTGATATAACATATATATATATATATATATAAAAGTTTAACCTCCTCCCCACACCTACGCGACGTTGTGTGGAGAACAACTGGAAGTGAACAGTGCGTCACGCTCTGACTTGTGAGGGAAAATCAATCCTCACTCGGGGCACCAGTGTGTGGCCCCTTCCTCTTAAGTTAATACTTATTTACGACTGAGGGCCACACTAATTTGAGTTCGGTCAGCCAGGTGAGGTCTACGGCGGGTGCCAGTAATGACACTCACCCTTTTTACTCACTCTCGAGTTGGCTTGACTTTATGTTTATCTTTCACGTTTCCAATTTTCCATCAACGCAACGTAGCTCAAGAAATAAAATAAGTATGTGTGTGAGAAGGACAGAAAAAAAACTACTTTAAAAGTTTTTCTTAATCTATATTTAATGAAATTTATTTCAAAGGAGATGAACCTCCCCTACACGCGCATATACCCACTTCATGTCGACCGCACGCCGCACACAAGTAACTATCGCTACAAAAAATAGTCGGGCCCATGTAAACCTGCACCCTAGAATCAAAATGTGGCCTGGATGCCACCAACTAAAATTACACACCGGGCACGTATGCCGACAATGGTTAAACAGGCACGTATGCCTAATACAACCTAACAGGCACGTATGCCCACAATGGTTTAACAGGCACGTATGCCAACAATGGTTAAACAGGCACGTATGCTTAATACTGGTTAAACAGGCACGTAGGCCAACAATGGTTAAACTTACTAGTGAGTAACACCACAACAAGAAAAAACTCTTCCTAGTGAATAATATAACAACATGGGAAAACTCTACCTAGTGAATAATATGACCACAAGAGAAAACTCTTCCTAGTGAATAATATGACCACAAGAGAAAACTCTTCCTAGTTTACTGTCTATGTTGTCGCAGGAGTTTTTTCAGATTTGGGGAGGACCAGCCCTCGCTGGCGGTGCTCACCGGGGGAGTAGAAGGGGCCCTTGCCCTGGTCCTTGAGGATGATGTATGGCAGCCTCCCTTGCGCCCGTCAGACGCGCGGAAAAATCGGCCAGGGACACGGCTGGCGATGGTCGATGATGGTCGTCGAATGGTCGATGAATGCCCCCCGATGATGGTCTTTATGTTATTTTATAAACCGACCACCGAACGCCTTTCTTTGATTAGCTTCTTTAAATAAGTATATATATAAGTCACACATGAAGATCTAAGATATATAAGTCACACTTGAAAATCTAAGATATATGAGTCACACTTGAAGATCTAAGATATATAAATCACACTTGAAGATCTGCTCTATTAGATCGACTACTTGGAGGTTTCGGGCAAAGGCGTGGAGGGTGGCTAGGTTATGGCCACAGGACGACAGGACACTCCTACACTTCACATCGGAGCTGGTGAACAAGAACCCCTGTCACTCGTAGCCAGCACCTTTTATGGTTCGCTATAATGACGTCATCGCCCACCGTCGCCTGTGGCTAGGTGGGGCCCCAGCGTCGCAGTTCCCTTGAGTAATACAAAAAGAAACCTCTGCCGGTTTGCACTGGTGGCATGTTGCTAACGGACCTCTTAAGCTGTGTAGGCGTAAAGAAACGGTTTCACGCCGGCCTCGCGACCGTGCCCTCCATGTCACGACTGAATTGATCAGGAGCAATTTCTTCAGGGGACGAGGCTGTCGACGGAACGAGTCGCATAGCGCGCCGGGTCTTGTTGTTCGCTAGCAAAACGCACTGACACACAGTCTATTGGCATGGTGCATTTGCTCGTACGATGTTTTGCAGTTGCTTGATGCAACAATGATCACGCCACCTCAGCGGCCTCCACTGAGCTGAGCGGCCTGTTGGTTGCCTAGCGGATACATCTGGTATGTGTCTTCATGGATACCGCAGTCTGTATTTTGTGCAGCGGTGTGTCCTTCGAGGATACTTGTAGAACTGTTAGAAGCTGCAGGGCAGCG
>SDVV010041447.1:0-10436 GCA_016164225.1 Gammarus roeselii | reverse complement strand
CTATTCAACAACGGCCCTAAATTCCCCGAACACTTGAAAATGATATTTGATGTCAATGACAGACCGGATGTTTGCCCATATAAACTACGAGAAGAACTGGGCTCCATGACTGGCCGTCCAATTCTCAACATCACCGCCAGCGGTGACGATAGCTTTACCATTAAAGTAGACACAAAACTTCAAAGTGACACTATACTCTCCAGAAACAGAATATGCAAAAAACCTTGCAAAATCATACCGCACCCAACTTTTTCCATGAGTTCAGGCCTGATTTACATCGAGGATCCCCCGAGTGATGAAGTCGACGAATTCATCACCGGACTCGTCCAATACGAGGAATGTATTATTGAAACGAAAATCGCACCAAAAATCAAACCTAGAAGAAACACCACCACGGCTCTTCTGCTTAATTTTAATTGTCCCACCCCACCTAACTACATAGACATACCTTCCTTTGACGCCAAAACTAAGGTTACACCCTTCGAAAGACGTCCGATGCGATGCTATAAATGCCAGAAATACGGACACACGAGCCAAAATTGTAACGAAAAAAAAAAATGCTCACACTGCTCCCAGGACGACCACGATAAGCGAGACGATCCCTTGCGCCCATCCGAAAAACCACACTGCTTTTACTGCAAAGTAAACGGCCACCCTACGGGACACGAAGACTGCCCCCAGGACGAGACAGAGAGAGATCCTGCAATATCAAGCTGAGCACAAAGTCGGGCGACGAGAGGCTGCGGCCGCGATTCGCTCCCCCCAAGCTGACCCTCCCACCCAGGAGAGAAAATCAGCATCATTCCCTACCCACTTCCTCATAACGCTTGTAGATAGTGGTGCAGACAAAGTTGCCCCCTCAATGAACCCATTCGCCATGATGAACTCGCTTTCCAAACAACTGGGAGGCAGACCGATGAACATGAACCGACAGGGCAAGAAGTATCTGGCCCACGTCGATAATATTCAGCAAAGTAACGCTACACAAAGGATTAACAAAATAGACGAACGCAAGGTAGCTGTCGAAGTACATCCGTTCTTCAATGCTACAAGACGAATTATATACACTTCCAACTACACTACCAAAACTGACCTATGGGCTTGTGCAGCAGGTTTAGCAAAGGATTATAGAATCACCAACGTTTCCTCAGCAGAATGGATTAAACCACGAAACATCCACACCACCGCGTACCAAATCACTTTCCCAGGACGTGACACACAGGAATTTATAGAAACCCCGGGCGAACTGGGGAAAACATAAACTTACCCAGTGGCGACATGTCCTGCTATGTGCAAAAAATGCCTGGAATACGGCCACGTCATCAAATACTGCAAACCATACATACCCCAACGCTGTAAAAGGTGCGCCGGCGAGCATGACCGAAAGGACTGCACACCCACCAACCTAAATGCTACCACTGCTCATGCCTCCATGAGGCAGGTTACCGCAACTGCCCAAAGCAGATGGACCATAAAGCTATGACAATCATACAAAATGACCGCAGAGTCACACGAAAACGAGCCATCCAAATCTTTTATGACGAAAACCCAAACTGCCGTAACTTAAATTGCGTCAAAGCAGTTGAATCTATAACTAAGTCTACCCCAATAGACAATATTTGTGTACAGTTAACACAAACTACTACCATGACCCCAAAATCCCTCTCCAGTACTAACAATACCACAACCAGCCCAGTGACCGCCCTCGTAATAAAGGCGGGCGCCCCTAGCAACAAATCCACCAGTGCCCAGGAAAACACTGCGATGGATGCTGCCTCGTCGACTACGAGGAGAGGTCCAAGAATCCGAAAAGCATAAGGCCAAGAGCCGATGATTCCTCCGACGACGACCGCGGGATATGCGACACCCTCTCGTCACGAAGCAAAAAAAAAGTAGCACCCCACAAATCACAGCTCGCCTCGATCAGAGCGTTGAACGACTTCTGACCGTCTTAACTGCAACCGCACCCAGCGAAAACCAAATCGAGGTATTCAACCCTCAGCTAACATGCCCAACACCAGAACATCTCACAAGTGAGAACGACCATCGCTTGCGCGAGGACGCCTTGAAAATCTTCAACGAAGAACTGATACCCCAGAACACCGATCTACCATGCATCGCACTCGACTCAAATATCTCAACGACTACTACTCAGACTTTCATAATGTTTGAAAAAACCTCCATAGAAGAGAAACGCGCTCGCTCAAGAAGCAAACACAGAGATCGTACTCCCTCTTCCTCCTACAAGAGCACTCACAGCCGAGAACGCAGCGAGTCTAGGAGATCATGTTCTACAGAAAGCGGACGCTCATGCGAACGCTCTCGATCTAGAACACCTGCGCCTCATAGACAAGAACACCACGAAAGTTCCTACAAACCACGAGACCGCTCCAGATCACCAAAGTCGGGGGGTGAAACAAATCCGTAATGAACAACAACAACACAATACTTCAGTGGAATTGCCAGGGACTTAGAAGCAAGAAAGATGAATTATCGCTAATCTCCACCCATAAACCTTTGGTGGTAGGCCTCCAGGAGATCAAACTCCGCGACTCAGCCACCTTTTCTATCCCTCAATATGTCACACACCGTCGCGAAGGTCACAATAATGTGACTGCACACGGCGGAGTGGCACTTATGATCCATCAAAGCATACCTCACCACCTCCTCCCTCTGAGAACAGAACTCCAAG
Organism: Gammarus roeselii; assembly: GCA_016164225.1. Lineage (NCBI taxonomy): Eukaryota > Metazoa > Arthropoda > Malacostraca > Amphipoda > Gammaridae > Gammarus > Gammarus roeselii. The sequence continues at coordinate 7,744 of SDVV010041447.1, read as the reverse complement.
CTGTCGCAGTGAAGATATGTATCTCAAGACCTATTGCGGTGGTATCGATCCACTCGTCACGGATCCACGACCTCACGGAGGCACTAATGACCGATCTGCTTAACCAACTGCATCATCCCGTACTTCTCCTTGGAGACTTCAATAGCTACCCCCTACGGGGGGGAGCCTATTATGACTCACGTTGAGGCTCTGGTGGAAATGAGACCCAAATCAAATCAAATTCAATAGCTACCACGAAGTGTAGGGATGCGTGAGAACAGACCCCAGAGGGGTGATAATGGCCAACACCATAGACACTCACAAACTGGTAATTCTTTACGACGGACAACACACACACGGATCACCCTCGAAAGTGAAACCGCAATCGATTTATCAATCTGTTCCCCCTGCTTTAGCTCCCCAACTCGTTTGGGAGTCCTGCCTTCAACACATGACCGTGATCACAACCCAGTGATCATATCGCTCTTTACTAACCGACCAAACAATCCTAACACACAAGAACATCGATTCAACTACCGGAAAGCCAGCTGGGAGGAATACTCGACACATGTCGCATGGGACGATGTGGAGGGCCTTCCCGAAGACATTTCAGAGCACGACCTTATCATACATCTATACGAAAAATTCCTAAGTGCAGCTTCTGCATGCATTCCCCAAAATGTACCCTCAACCTTTTTCCCAAAACATTGGTATGCCCGGAGGTACAAGAAGCAAGGGATCGGCGTGATAGGATGTGCGAGGCCTTCCGCCGCGCACGTTCCCCCAGGAACCGAGTAGCCTGGAAAAGGGAGGCTGCCGTGTTCCGCAAACATAGCGTGGAGAAGAAGCGAGAAAGCTGGACCCAACTAGTTAATACAATCAATCGAAACACTCCTCTTTCCCAAGTGTGGAAAAAAATCAGACTTATCCAAGGTCGCCCCGAGCGACCTATCCACATACTGTTGGACGGAGACACAGTCTATTCTTCATACGCGGACAAACTAGCTCAGACTTTCAGTCAAATATCACAATCAACAAATTATACGGCTTCTTTCCAACAGGAAAAGATCCTAAGAGAAAGTAAGCATATCGACTTCACTTCCACAAATGAAGAATTCTACAACAAACCTTTCTCCATCCATGAACTACAATATGCAATTGACCACACTCGTGAAACTTCACCCGGGCCCGACCGAGTGCACATCAACATGATCAAACACCTTCCTGACAACGCTCTCCAGCACCTACTAAATGTGTTCAATACGCTGTATTCAAATTCATTCTTTCCCAACCAATGGCGGGAATCCGTTTTATCCCGATACCCAAACCCGGAAAATGTCACAGCGACCCACATAACTATCGTCCCATTGCCCTAACTAGCGTCCCATGTAAGACTATGGAAAGAATGATAAACTCACGCCTAGTCGACTACTTTGAAATGCATGCAAGCCGTAACAGCATCCAGTGCGGTGGCCCTAAGCGCCACTCCACAACGGACCACCCCGTACAACTAGAATCAGACGTTAGACAGGCCTTCGTCCGAAGAGAACATGTGATTTCCATATTTTTCGACGTTGAAAAAGCATACGACACTACGTGGAAATACGGGATCATGAAGGATCTCCACCGTAAAGGTTTGAGAGGTCGGCTACCACTTTTCATTCACCAATTTCTACAAAATCGCACCTTCAGGGTCAAGGTTGGCGACACTCGGTCTCCGTCAATTTCCGCAATAAATGGGCGTTCTCCAAGGAAGCGTCCTCAGTGTCACTCTTTTTATCCTCAAAATCGATCAGTTAGCAGACATTCTTCCCAGAGACGGAAGACTGCACTCATCGCTATACGTGGACGACCTACAAATAAGCTACAGACACCCCAGCCTCATGACAATTCAACATGAACTCCAGCAGTGCCTAAACCTAGTCGGGAACTGGGCTTCCCTAAACGGATTCCGATTCTCGCCCTCTAAAACTAAAAGCATGCACTTCAGCCCTAACGCTGCACAACACACCTCTAGTATACGAAGAAATGATCAATTCCTGGATCTTGTGTGGGATCCTAAACTCACGTGGCGACCCCACATTGCAGCCCTGGCGGCTCGATGCTAAAGGTCGACGGGACTTATCCAATCGGTAACATCCCTGAAGTTCGGTGCCGACATGGACACTAGAATGACGTTGTTCAGAGCAATAATACGATCGCGCATGGACTACGGAGCCGTTGTTTACAGATCTGCAGCCAAAACTACTCTCGACCATCGCAAACAATGCTTTGCGTATCACAACCGACGCGTTCCGCTCCACTCCAATCGAATCACTTAACGTGCTCGCTAACGAACTTCCACTTCCGTTCCGGCGAGACAAATTTTCACTACAACACGATTTTAAGACTAGAAGTCTTGTCAACAACCCAGCAATCAGCCACATCTCTAACATATCTGATAAGCGCCTTTTTGCGGCTAAAAAGAATATATGCCCACCGTTTTCCCTACGTGTGGACAACCTGCCGACCTCGCTCAACATCAATCGAAAAGCTATTAAGACTTCATTCTTCTACCGAATTCTTCAAATTAACACACCAACATGACCGCCCTACGGGGGAGTCTGCATTGACTTCGCGTTGGGACTCCGGTGGAATATGAAAGCAAATAATAAATAAACAAATAAACACACCAACATGGATGATTACCCACCACTGGTCAGCCTAGACCTGCTAATTTACCCTAAAGCAACTACTCTAACCAACGCGTACCGGCAGGAATTCCTAAGACTACTAATGAGGCCCAAATCAAATCCAATCCTAAGACTACTCGAGGAACAATATTTAGAGCACCGCCACATATACACTGACAGCTCCAAAATCGCGGACGGAGTGGGAGCCGCCGCTGTGTGCGGGGACACCCCATTCTCGGCCACCCTCCCACATGAGGCCTCTATATTCTCTGCGGAGCTCCGCGCGCTTGAACTAGCAGTCTCTATCGCAAAAACACATCGCTTTCCCAAATACGTCGTATTCTCAGACAGTGTGAGTGTCCTCACCCAGCTTGAAACCCGGCACTATGAACATCCTGTTCTACGTAAGATGCAGCACGATCTCTGTGATGACCGAGACTGGTCAGGCAGTGGAATTCTGCTGGAACTCCGGGCACGCGGGAATAAGAGGAAACGAACTTGCGGACTCGCTTGCTAAACTTGCATCTACTCACCAAGAACAATTTTTTGCAATACATTACCAGGACTGGTTCCCCATCATCAACTCCCATATAACATCCCAATGGGATGAAATGTGGCAGCAGAGTGGACAAAAAATGCTTTCAGTCAAACCCTCAGTCGGAGAAAGTGAAACGAAGTTCACCGACAGAAAAACCAAGTGTTCATCAACCGCTTGTGCACGGGACACGTGGATAACTCACAACCACCTGATGGATGTCGACAAAGGACCAAACGCGCCACCTTGCCCATGTTGCCACAAAGTGGCTATCAGCGTGAAACACTTACTGATGGATTGCAACGCACTCGCGGCAGCCCGACAAGCGTTCCTAGATCCCCCGTGCAACCTACAAAGCCTACTCACGGACCCAACCTACCGTAAAAAGCTTATCGCATTCGGAAAACATACCGGACTTTACGAAGCTGTCTAAACCTAAAACACCTGTGCGAATGAGGTGGTCCCTCCACCTCACTACGCACAGAAACATCTACTCATTTTAAGAAGATACGCATCAACTCTATACTCTCTCGTACACGCTAATACGCGAATATGCCACAATTAAAATATGTACTGACTTCATCTTGACAAAGCTAATGTTTTCGCGCGCGAGGTTGCGCGGACTTACCTAAACCAACGACGGTCGCGCCCTACGGGGGAGCCTATTATGACTCACGTTGAGGCTCTGGTGGAAATGAGGCCCAAATCAATCAATCAAACCGGAAGTAAGTGTACGTTGGCTTGAAGATAGACCGAAGTTTGGGTGAATGGATGGTATGAAGCAGCCGTTAGGAAGGAGAGACATGAATGTGGAGGTAGCGAGAGAGCGTGCAATGGATAGGCGTTTGTGGATAACGGTTGGGGATGGATATTTTTTTACTATTTTTTTTACTTACCCACCTTTGGCATCTCGTCGAGAAACGGGATGGTCGCAGCAGAGGTAAAACAGCCACACCATCGAGCCCTGCTGCTAACACTGACCTTGGACCACACTCATGACCCAGTGTGTGTTGCGTGGTCTTCCGGCCGGACCCTTTAGCGCAGAAGGGCTAAGTTGTGTGAGTGTATAAGAAGGGTGTAAAGTGCGCATTGCCTTCGGCCACCCACCTCCCTGAGGGAGTCGGCCCAGTGTCAGTATCTGTATCATCTCTGATATTAGTTTGTTGCATGCGGGGGGTAAATTGTTCGGTTGTCCGAAAAGTACCAATCAAGAGTATTTGAGTCGTGGCGGAGGGTGCAATTGGCGAGGTACTGTGTCACTTTAGGTGTGGAAGAGTGTGTGCAAATAATTTATTGCAGTGAAACAAGTCTGTGCAAGTATCTTGAGAAAGAAACGGACGCGTTTTGGGTTCTGGGAAAATACCTATGAAAGGTTTTACAGGAGGTGTTGTGAGGGTGTTTTATTTGTTTGGAGTTCACGAATGTTGAAAGCGGTTCAGAGTTTCCACGTTCGCAGCAGACCATGTGTCAATAGGGAGCGAGGAGAGAGCCGAGTTCCCAGTTAATATAGAATTAAGATGCGGTAGCGTTATGTCTCCGTGGCTATTTATTCTCTACACTGATGGAGTGGTGAGTGAGGTGGGCACGAGCTAATTGGAGTCGTACTATATTGTTGTTAGAAGCAAATAAGCACAGTTGGCAGTTGATTCAGTTGCTGTTTGCAGATGATACGGCACTGGCGGCAGATTAGGAGGTGTTATGTAGGCTAGTTTCAGAGTTAGTTGGAGTGGGTGTGTGGAGGAACCTGCCGCTTAATGTTAGTAAAAGTAAGGTAATGAGATGATAGAGAAATGGCGGTGCTAGCGGAATCAGTGTCCTCGTAAATGAAGAGTTATTGGAAGAAGTTGGGTGTACCTACTACCTGGGCTCTCACGTGGTGCAGACTTGATAAGTGGAAGTTGAAGTGTGATTTAGTGAATTAAGGGTGTTATGCGTTGGGTGCACTGAAAGCTGTAGGACATCGGTGACAGCAGCAAAGAAAGGGTTGCATGAGGAGGTAGTTGTCCGAACTGTGCTCTACGTCGCTAAAAACAGGGGAGAAGAGGGTGCGAGTAGCGGAGGCGGAAATGAGAAGAAGGTTGAATGTTTTCGACATGAAATGTTTGATAGCTATGACTGGAGTGACGCCGAGATAATAGCAGTGATGACACAAATTAGAATGGGGATGGTATGGAATCTAGAGGACCAAGTCGATTTCTGGGACAGTGGTTCGGTTACATTCTTGTCTGGCGTCCTGTGCCAGAAGGACTTTCACTCCAGCGCACTAGAAAGTCTTGGCACTCTAATCTAATCAGGTTTAGACATCAGGTGATAATAGATGATGGAAAATTGTCGAAAACACGAATTAAGCTACGGAGAATGGGCGAAGGTCTAGAAGAAAATCGAAGTTTGGGTGGGTTATGGGCGCGAAGTAGGCTTCAGGGTGAAGAGTGAGATGTAGAAGTAGCGAGAACGTGCAGGAAGGAGAGTGAGGTGGGGAAGTAGCGAGAGAGCGTGCAACGGATAGGCGTGACTGGAGAACGATTGTGAGTGGATGAGTTTTGACACGGTCCCGTTTCCAAGGAGCCGCCAAATGTGTCTTCTTGAAACGGATGGACATGATGTGTTGGAAGACCCCGGCAATTATGATTAAGCAGGGATAGAACAGTGAAAGCTCTTCTGCCCTGCTGCCGACACTGATTGCGGTCCTTACCCGTGACCCGAAGTGTGGAAGGACCCTTTCATGCTAAGAGCCAAGTTTGAGTATGTGTTTGAACGTAGCTTTGAGAGAAGTGTGAGGTGTGGCTTTCCGTTGACCACCCTCACTTCAGGAGGTTCGGCCTTGCGAGTACAAATAACTTATTCGAGCGAGTAAGTCGTTCGATTGAAATTTGTTTTTTTGTATTAGCAATAAATACTTGGTGCTTGTTATAGTATCTTGTTAGTAATGTATTCGGTTGTTTATATATCCCTTATTGTGTCCTGGAAAACTGGCATTCACAAATTCTTGCTTATGTTTGATTGTGTCTAAATCTATTCATTGTTAGCACGTATTACGGCTCATTTGCAATACTGCTCCCTACTTGGTGGAATCTCGCCTGGCCATGCTGCTGGAGGAAGTTAAGATTTGTTTAAAATAGAATGATGATATTTTTCAACTGACTCTTATGGCATCTGGTAACATACTTACATTATCCTGCTGTTTGTTTCCTAGTTATTGTATCCTACCCCATGACAACATCCCCAACCAGTAGCTGACATTGCGTGGTAAGTTTGATATCTAATTAAAGTTTTACGATGTAGCTACAACAACAAAAATAAAATAGGTGTAATGATTAGACAGTCAACAATAAAAATACTCCTAATAATGATGATATTCCAACAAATAATTCGATACATTTAATGCTGAGAAGAATCAATTTTGAATATATTGGAGAAAATATATTGTAGAACTTGGTACTGTGAACTTTTCAGCCGTCACGAATGTTATTTTGTTATTGTACCTACTATGCATATAAATACGCCTCTGCTTGCTCTGTGTAGTGGATGGGCTAGTGATTGACTTGCATGTTTTTTCTCGCTCGATATTCTTGGATATATTTGCTTCATCACATGTGTTATTGAGTACTCAGATGTTTTGAGTGGCAATAGTTGTTTCAATTTGCTTCATCACATGTGTCGTAGAATACTTCGACGTTTCGAGTGACAAATTGATTTAAGTTTGCTCTGCTATAATTTTTTATTTACGTTTTCTCACTCTGGCTTATTATTATTAAATTATTTATTTCCATCGTCTAGCAATGGTTATTCAATTCTAAAAAATAACACAGTAAACTTAATCAAGTCTACCAGCCCCGGTGGAGAGGCATTGTGTCGACATTGCCGTTTTTCAGCAGTGAAGTGTCAACAGAATGTCGTTCAAAATTGTTTCAGACATTCCAAAAAATTATGTTTGTTCGTTGTAATGCTTGATGACAAATTGAAACTCCTCATAAGTTGTACTGCAATACGGTTCACTTCTGCTTTAATCTGAATTGAGATTTTTTCTTAGATTTAAAAAAATCCTTCATTTTTTAATTGGGTTTTCTCATACAGTTTTAAAGCTATCATAACATGCAATTCATTATTGAAAATATATTTCAGAGTACTAATTTACAAGAAGAGTCTTAGTGTCCTCACCCAGCTTAAAACACTGCACTATAAACATCCACTTCTACGTAAGATGCAGCGCGATCTTTTTGTGATGACCGAGACGGGTCAGGCAGTGGAATTCTGCTGGATCCCCGGGCACGCGGGAATAAGAAGAAACGAACTTGCGGACTCGCTTGCTAAACTGGCATCTACTCACCAAGAACAATTTTTTGCAATACACTACCGAGACTGGTTTCCTGTCATCAACTCCCATATAACATCCCGATGGGATTAAATATGGCAACAGAGTGGACAAAAAATGCTTTCAGTCAAACCCTCAGTCGGAGAACGGGAAACAAAGTTCACCAACAGAAAAGACCAAGTGTTCATCAACCGCTTGTGTACGGGACACACGTGGATAACTCACAACCACCTGATGGATGTCGAC
>SDVV010041446.1:0-10436 GCA_016164225.1 Gammarus roeselii | reverse complement strand
ACGACAGTCTGATGAGAGAATGTACGTCGTCTGAAACCGACAAATCCACTGGCGTATGTGAGTAGTCTGTATTTCATTTGTCCGACAATGTGCGCCCGACAAGCCAGAGAAAAAAATAAAGTAGGCCGCAAATAGACTACCGGTATAACAGTATTTTTCGAATGTAGTGATCTGATGATCAAATTTTCTTAGCATAGAATCGCAACAAACTATATACCTAGAAAGTATCATCCTACAGTTGTCGCTCCGAGCGATTCTTTTACTCCTCCTACTGATTTCCTTTCACTCCTTTTCTCTTCCCTGTGTTCTCTACTATTCCCACCTTATCACGACTCATCATCATCATCATCCAGCTCAGTTAGGAACAGACCACCGTCAACAAAACAGCTTGGGAGGAGGAAAGCCTATTTATAGGTGTTGTATAGGTGTTCCATAGGTTGTTGTTAACTTTGTGTGATACTTTGCTAGATAATACGTTGTAAATACTTTCAGATTTAGATGCGTGTAATATTTCCTCCAGTGTTTATATGTCTTTTTTGTATCTTCCTACGCGGTGGGTTTTATCCTTTTCTACTAGTTTATATTTTTCTCCTTTTTACATTGCTTTTCTCCTTTGTTATTTTTATTGTTCAATTTGATTATTTACACAATACACTTTTGTTCTGTTGTGGTCGTTAATATCACAATGAATAATCATGCTCGTTTGAGAATTATCCTGTTGACCTGTTACTTTGTTCATAACTCATGATAATATTAGTAAAATAACATGTAATTATTCCAACCTTCGCAACCTTTAACGTATTTTAACAACCTCAGACTAAAGTTTTATAACATCAGCATGCCCAGCCCCTGATCAATATTGGGTGTAGTTTCCAGTGAATTGTCATACTATGAACTTGCTCTATTTGATACACAAATAACAGACATCGAGGAAACTGATAAAAAAATCCGAAAGATTGTTATTCGAATTCGAAGCATCCTCCATCATAACTTGAGCAAGTTCAAGTTCGTGTTCGAGATTTCAGTTCCAAGTAATTCCCGATTGCGTACCGTGCATGGAGATTATTCACTTGAGACTCAAACGGAGACGACATTCTCGGAGAGTCGTTACGCCACTTGAAGTGTCGGCAATATCCAGTAGAGATAGCGTATCTGCATTATTGGGAGCTTCATGGAACACCGCGATGGTGTTCTCTTGAGCAGCCCACGACCAGTGTTGGGTAAAGTAATGCATCTAGATACCTTCTACAATTGCTTTGTCGAAAATTATCTCTTACAAATCTGACGTTACATAGGGAAAATATATTGAGATTCAGCGCCGTGTCCTGTACTGTCCACAACCAACTTCTGGGCCAGCAGCAATGTGGGCAACAGGCGAGGCAAACCAACCTCGTTGAAATTTATTCATACAGAAATACTAAATACACTCGTATGTGAATGCTTCTTGCTTCCAGGCTTACAGCGACATTGTACCAAAGCCACGCGCTGATAGCTTGACAGCCCCAGAGGAAAACACTCCCACATCACCAACGGAAGCGGGTATGGCTCTCAACATTGGGAAATTCTATTCTAAACAGAATCCAATTTTACCCTGGTTTCAAGTGATCAAAAAATGTGGTTTAATTTTTAATTGGAAATTTCACGGTATGACTGTATCAAGTAAGCCGAGCCATTGCGTTCTAAATGCGATCACGAGAGTTGTAAACCAACCCCGGTCGTCTCGCCGATAATTGGCCTCATATTATCAGCAGTATCGTTGCGCTCTCTATTGGCATCGTTCTATTATGATTGTCTCTAAACCCTGCGCTCAGTATCTTAGCTACTACAGACGACCAGCCCAAGACAATCCGCGTCCATGCTGTGCCCGCCCTCTCATTCCCTTCCCCTCGTGTCCAGACTGCATAGTTGTAGTCAAAGAAATTGCTAGTACCACTCAAAATAGGATAAATGAACATCAAGTGCACCTGTACTCTGACTGGGCAAGACGCTTACAGCGCTAGACGCTGAGACCAATGAACGCATAACATCGTTAGGAAACTTCAAGTGCACCTGTACTCTGACTGGGCAAGACGCTTACAGCGCTAGACGCTGAGACCAATAAACGCATAACATCGTTAGGAAACTTCAAGTGCACCTGTACTCTGACTGGGCAAGAAGCTTACAGCGCTAGACGCAAACACCAATGAACGCATAACATCGTTAGGAAACTTCAAGTGCACCTGTACTCTGACTGGGCAAGACGCTTACAGCGCTAGACGCTGAGACCAATGAACGCATAACATCGTTAGGAAATTTCAAGTGCACCTGTACTCTGAGCAAGAAGCTTACAGCGCTAGACGCAAACACCAATGAACGCATAGCATCGTTAGAAAACTCAAAGAAAACGAGGCGCTGCATTCAACTGTAGAAAACGGGGGGCAACCAGGCGGTGGCAAAGCATCAACGTTGGGCCATTGACTCGCCGCAACCGCATAGACACGGGAAACCGATTTGAAGTATTGCCCGATGATATGGCCTCCGAGATTACAGAAGAAATTGTTGTGATATTTGATTACAGTGTTACCTCTTTCAACGATAGGTGATCACAGTGTTACCTCTTTCAAAGATAGGTGATCACAGTGTTATCTCTTTCAAAGATAGGTGATCACAGTGTTACCTCTTTCAAAGATAGGTGATCACAGTGTTACCTCTTTCAAAGATAGGTGATAACAGTGTTACCTCTTTCAAAGATAGGTGATCACAGTGTTACCTCTTTCAAAGATAGGTGATCACAGTGCTACCTCTTTCAAAGATAGGTGATCACAGTGTTACCTCTTTCAAAGATAGGTGATCACAGTGTTACCTCTTTCAAAGATAGGTGATCACAGTGTTACCTCTTTCAAAGATAGGTGATCACAGTGTTACCTCTTTCAAAGATAGGTGATCACAGTTTTACCTCTTTCAAAGATAGGTGATCACAGTGTTACCTCTTTCAAAGATAGGTGATCACAGTGTTACCTCTTTCAAAGATAGGTGATCACAGTGTTACCTCTTTCAGAGATAGGTGATCACAGTGTTACCTCTTTCAACGATAGGTGATCACAGTGTCACCTCTTTCAAAGATAGGTGACCACAGTGTTACCTCTTTCAAAGATAGGTGATCACAGTTTTACATCTTCCAAAGATAGGTGACCACAGTGCTTACTCTTTCAAATCAAACCAGCGAGAAGAGAGAGCTCGGCCGAAATACTTGGCAATGCAGGTTTGAAAGTTGACGAGATTGAAGGCATAATCCGAATGGAAATGATAACTTCTCATAAACCAAATATCTTACACGTCGGAGCAAAAGACGTGATGAAGACAAAAAAATAACATGCGGAAAGTATGGAACTATATGCTAAAAATACATTAAATAATCCCACGCGAACATCCATGTCACTGGCATTCTGCTCCAATTCTAATCAAAGTAGGTAGAAGTTGCGCTCGATGATGTACCTCAACGATCACCTATCAACTTACTGCGAAGCTCATTAGTAAACGGTGATCAACCTCAAGTACTTCGACTTAAATAGTTACCAACAAGGCACGCATAAACATGTGATGACTTGATACCGTAGAAAACATATTTAGAACATCGGAGCTGAATTCATTAGTGAAAACAGATGAAAACCTTAGTTCCAACAGAGTCAGAAACACCATTTCCAAGGTTTGCCAGGACAGCCGACCCTGCGCCAGACTAACTACCTGCCCCCGGCACAGCCTCGTCTGTACCGGAAGTAAACACGGACGCAAAAATGTGTGCCGCGAACGAAAAACAGAGTACCAAAACAAGAGAACATCCAAGTCTTGATGCAGCTCTTGGCAGATCCAACGAAACTCGGGTACCCAAAACTGGCAATGGCAACCAAACAGTTGAAGGCGGTAATCACATCCTAGATACAAACAGAGGTCGCTGCTCCCGACAAATAATCCGGGAAATAGGAGTGATGGTGACGAAGAGACGCCTCACAATAGACACAATGAAGGTAAACAAACACGAGTTAGGGAGACTGCCGGTGCCCATATCTGCAAACGTTGAAAGAAGAATTGGGTATTCGTTGAAATTCTCATGAATTGGGTATTCTTGCAATGAACAAAAAGATCGACACAACAGCGATCACAGAATCGCGGATGAAATTGAGGCTAGAGATGATCTAGGCGAATTCCCTCTCCCAGGTTTGTCACTATTTCACAAAGATAGACAAAGCCGGGAGAGTGGAGAAGTAATGTTCCTCGTTGAAAATTATAAACATTAGAAGTTACCATTTCAAGCAGCAGACACGACATTGTATCTATTGAATTAGTCAGTATATCATGCGAAGTGTCAAATTACCATAGTCTGTCGTCCCTCAAAGAGCATGGTGGCAGATGATATCGAGCAATACAACACCTTCACCGATGTCGTCACAACACAAAACAGTATTGTGCTTGGAGACTTCAATAATCCTGACATTGATTGAAAAATAGGCTAATGTACTGCCACTGACAAACGTTCGATTAATTTTGTTGAGAAGTTCACGAACAAAATGTTAGGGACACATTCGAGAGGCAGCAATATCTTTGATCTTCTGTTTAGTGCAAGTGACTCATGTCACGAATGTTGACGTGGGCAAACCACTCGGAACTAGCAACCATAACCGTTTTCGGATAGAGCTCTTGTTGAAAACGTCAACAAATTACAATACAGTACATATTTTTAGATTTGCTAACTTTGATAACTTTCGAGAGTCAATTGCGTTAGCAATTAAGATAATCAGACGTGACATCAATGAATCGTTAAAAAAAATAACAACATTTAAATATACCGACTTTGATCATATTCCGCGAAAAAACTGGCGATCAGCACTCAATCGTCTTAAGTATGGAAAGAAGAACCTTCAACATCTTCAGTCACAAAAGAAAGCAAATCACTGGTCATATCAAAAACGCCAGCAGGACGACGCTGCAAGAAAACAAATTTAAAATCAACAGAAGTGTTCTATAAGTCCTGAAACAAAAAAGACATCATAAAAATTACATACCTGCGAATGCCAATACATTTCCGGATTTAACAGATATATTTCGAGCTAAAAATTAAGATTTGTTATGGGTTCTCATGGGAACGATCTTGGTGAGCTCGAAACAGACGACACTTGAACGAATGTCCAACCAATATTTTATTTCCTGCATTTATATTTGAGAATCCGGATACACCATATAATGACAGAAAGACCAATTGAAGCCACCAATACAGAATTTTTTCCCCTACCGAAGATGTCAAACATATAGATAAATTGAAAAACACAAAATCTCCAGGTCCTGACCAAGGTCATACCAGAACACTGAAGGTGACAAAGAACGAAATCGCCGAACCCCTTCAAAAGTTTTCACACATTCTATCACAAAGGACGCTCACTCCTCGTAATGGAAAGAAGCCAACGTTACCCCAATCTTTGAAAAGGGGACAGAAAGTGTTCGAGACTTACCGACCAATTAGTTTCACCTCAGTCATTGTCAAATGGATTAAAAATCCTATGAAACAAATATATCGACAGGCGACTTTCCGCAGGTTTTTAGTCACAATCGTTCCTCTCCGACGAACCTGTTGCTATTTACCATGTATAGATTAGAATTTTATGCCGCGAAGTCTTCAATCAATAACATTTTCCAAAACGCTTTCTACTAGATCTCTCACAGACACTTAAATCGTAAATTGGACAGCATCGGCATTCGAGGAGTGCTAAACAATGGATAAAAAACTGGTTAGCGGACAGACGGCAGTGAGTCGTACTAAACGAAGCTTCCTCTCGTGTAATGTAACAAGCGGCGGGCCTTAAGGGTCGGTTTAAGGTCCAGTCTTTATCATATTTATCAGAAGCGATCTCCACAAAGACGTGCTTTCGATCATGCGCAAGTTTGCAGACGGCACTAAATTAGGAGGTAAAGTGCAAACGGAGCTTGAGTGCCAGCAGATCCAATCAGACCTGAACAAAAAATGTTGTTTCATCAGAAAAGAGGCAAATGAAATTCTACATCGTCAAATGTAAAGTGATGCGCATCGGTCATCACAACCCCAAGTACGAATACTCCATGTCCGGAAATAAAGTGATTTCTGTCCACGAAGAGAGCGATGTGGGTGTCATTATTGGTAACGATTTAGACAGGATCCAGCAATGTAACGATGCTGCTGAAAAAGCAATAAAATGTTAGGGATGATATCCCGAAGTTTCTCGTTCAAGAACAAACACAGTACTCTTGTGTGTGCAATGCATTTGTTAGACCGTATCTCGAGTATTTCGTTCATCCTTCAGTCTTAGTATATTAGAAAATAATTATTAAATTAGTGAAAGTAGAACGAAGAGATGTCAAATCATTCCTCCGCTGCACATCAAATCGGGAGAAGACAGACTATGTTAACTCGGTCTTTATTTGCTGATGAGGCGTCGAAGCAGAGGTGACATGATCGAAACGTGGAAGATTATGAAGGGCAAAGAAAGCGTCGAGCAAACGAGCCTTTCTACTCTGGGTGCGACTCGAGTTACCACGAATAATGCTTACAAAATCGTCGGGAAGAGTTTCCCACTCAACGTAACGCCTGGCTTCTTCACGTAGAGAGTTGTAGAAGAAAGGAATACACTTCCAATGTGTGTGGTTTACAGCGCAACAATCGAGCAGTTCAAGTCACGGTTCGACAAATACGACCAGAATCGTCGTTTGTTCAGTTCCGGGTGTAAAGCCCGTTGTAGCACGTTCCAGAAACAGTGTCCGGCATCAGTGCCAGCATATTAGTTAAAAAAATGTTTCTGGCACTAACAACAGTACGGCTAAAGTAGTGCCCGGCATTGGTCCCTACTCGTTGCCAAACGGTGCCCAGCAATGAAACCGGTCACTTTAATTCAACGAGGAACGATATCGAAGACGATATCAATCAACATCGCTGGTCGGTGGCTCTCTCTTCAGGTGCTGATATGAATTTTCCGAGTATCGTCGTCAGATGCTACTATCTACTACAACATTTCCCTGCCTTGATCTTTAACTACTAATAATGCACGGATGAACAAAGCCTCTTTGACGTTCCACTTCAGGATTGATCTCTACACTAGTGTAGGAACGGCAACCTAGTTTGAACAAAAAAAGTGTGTTGTTGTCTTGTAACACTTGAACGCTTCTTAATACATGCAAAATCCACCCGCCCTCTCGTATTCAGTTTGTGAGAAGTCTCCCTACCCTCATTTAAGCTTTGCGTGTCCAGGCTGTGCCCACCATCTCTTCTCCTCGTGTCCAGGCTGTAATCATCATCCCTTCCCCTCGTGTTCTGGTTGTGCGCCACCCTCCCTTCCCTCGTTCAGACTATGAGCATCCTCCCTTCCCTACGTGCCCAGAATGTGATCACCCTCCCTTCCCCTCGTGTCCATACTGTGATCACCTCAATTTCCCCTCATCTCCAGATTTTGCCCACCATCCTTCTCCTTGTGTCCAGGCTGTGATCATCCTTCCTTCCCTGGTGACAAGACTGTGATCGCCCTCCCTTCGCATCGTGTCCAGGCTGTGCGCACTCTCCTTCCCTCATGTCAAGGCGGTACCCACACTCACTTCCCCTCGTATCCAGGCTGTGTCCACCATCATTCTCTTCGTGTCCAGGCTGTGATCATCCTCTCTTCCCCTTGTGTCCAGGCTGTGCCCACCCTCTTTTCCCTGATCTCCATGCTGTGCCCACCCTCCTACCGCTCGTGTTCTGGGGTGCGCACACCCTCCTTCTCCTCGTATCCAGGCTGTGCCCACTTTCCTTCCCTTTATACTCAGGCTGTGCCCACCCTCCCTCCTTCTCGTGTGCAGGCTGTGGGCACCCTTCTTCCCTCATGTCCAGGCTGTGCTCACCTTCTATTCTCCTCGTATATAGGATGTGCCCCCCTTCTTCACATAGTGTCCAGGCTGTGATCAACCCTTCCTTCCTCTAATGTCCAGGCTGTGTCCACCCTCACTCCCCCTCGTATCCAGGCTGTACCCAACCTTCCTTCCCCTCATGTCCAGGCTGTATCCACCCTTACTCCCCCTCGTATCCAGGCTGTGTCCACCCTCTCATCTCCTCACACCAAGGCATGTATGTGCTCAAGTACCCGCTGATGTCATTTGACTTCTTGCAGTCTCAAAGCAGGAAATCGAGACCGGTTTACGTGGCCTAAAAATGTCAGGAGCGCCAGACAGGGCAGAAGCAAGCAATGTCATCCAGACGACGACCTCATCCAGACACACGTGGCCATAATGGATGGACGGATAGACAGTATTGTTGACATTCCCAAGGAGGCGCTGGTATGAGTAAGTGGTTGGAGCCTGCTAAGGAGGTGTGTAAGTAAACATATTGTTTTTGGGCAAAGTGTGGGCAGGTGAGGAGGTCTCATGACAATCACGGATTGGTGATACAGGAATAAACAACAGGGTGGAGTAAAAAAGGATGCAGAAATCAGTGCCGTAGAAATGAACACGTTAGTAAAAATTCACAAAACAGAGCATCTTTTTGATGCATGCAACCACATTGCCAAGAACGCGCTCGCACTCACAAACACACACACACGCATGCGCCAATGCAATAGTCACCCCATGCAAGGTCAATAAATTACTGCATGCAAGGGACAACCCAGGGCCATCTCGAAGGAGCAAACACCTGATATACAATCTGAAAAAGAAGTTCCGAAGGGGACAGGACAGATTTATTACATGACCATACAATTAGGACGGATGAAAAAGGCGAACAAGTCCCACCCAGTCCTTGTATCCGCAGGACATCTGGTGATTAAAGCTCGGGCCATCGTTGTAGTCCTTCGAGTTTTGAATGAGGTCGTCAAACGAAAAGATATTCCAAAGCAGGATCAGCAGCGTAACATTTTTTATGTAAAAAGAAAACAGACACTCGCATGCAATTAAAGGAGTGACTCCTGGAAATCCTAACTAGGGGCGATTCCCAGCGTTTACTTGCTCATTGCTGAGGTGCTCAAGGTGCGATTCCCAGCGTTTACTTGCTCATTGCTGAGGTGCTCAAGGTGCGATTCCCAGCGTTTACTTGTTCATTGCTGAGGTGCTCAAGGTGCGATTCCCAGCATTTACTTGCTCATTGCTGAGGTGCGATTCCCAGCGTTTACTTGCTCATTGCTGAGGTGCTCAAGGTGCGGTTCCCAGCGTTTACTTGCTCATTGATGAGGTGCTCAAGGTGCGATTCCCAGCGTTTACTTGCTCATTGATGAGGTGCTCAAGGTGCGATTCCCAGCGTTTACTTGCTCATTGCTGATATGCTCAAGGTGCGATTCCCAGCGTTTACTTGCTCATTGCTGAGGTGCTCAATGAGTGATTCCCAGCGTTTACTTGCTCATTGCTGAGGTGCTCAAGGTGCGATTCCCAGCGTTTACTTGCTCATTGCTGAGGTGCTCAAGGTGCAATTCCCAGCGTTTACTTGCTCATTGCTGATGTGCTCAAGGTGCGATTCCTAGCGTTTACTTGCTCATTGCTGAGGTGCGCAAGGTGCGATTCCCAGCATTTACTTGCTCATTGCTTAGGTGCTCAAGGTGCGATTCCCAGCGTTTACTTGCTCATTGCTGAGGTGCTCAAGGTGCGATTCTCAGCATTTACTTGTTCATTGCTGAGGTGCTCAAGGTGCGATTCCCAGCGTTTACTTGCTCATTGCTGAGGTGCTCAAGGTGCGATTCCCAGCGTTTACATAGAAAAACAATCTTACAAATCAAACCGATGGGAATCAGACTGAACAACATTACAGCTTAAATATTGAAAGATAAAACAGAATAGACGGCATTCTATTAACATATTAGACGACACTCTTGCCAACATATTTGACGAAATTCTATCTAACATAATCGACGGCACTCTAGCTAACATATTAGACGGCATTCTGAATAACATATTCGACGGCACACTTGCTAATACATTAGACGGCACTCAAGCTAATATATTAGACGGCACTCTAGCTAACACATTAGACGGCACTCTAGCTAACATATTGAACAGCACTTTAGCTAACATATTCAACGGCACTCTAGCTAACATATTTGACAACACTCTAGCTAGCGTATTCGACGGTATTCTAGCTAACATATTAGACGGCACTCTAAGCTAACATATAAGACGCACTCTAGCTAACATATAAGACGCACTCTAGCTAACATATAAGACGCACTCTAGCTAACACATAAGACGCACTCTAGCTAACATATAAGACGCACTCTAGCTAACATATAAGACGCACTCTAGCTAACATATAAGACGCACTCTAGCTAACATAGCCAAGAGCACACCAGACGGCAAACCAATTAATCAAATGCAGTAAGTATGAGAAGTTCACTTACTCCATGCCAGACATAGCTGGCGACGGCAGTCATGATGCTTGAATAACCATTACTTAAGGAACAGCGATAGACATATGTTCAGTATAT
>SDVV010041445.1:0-10436 GCA_016164225.1 Gammarus roeselii | reverse complement strand
ATGTATGTACTGCATAATTGTGGAATTTTCGTAATTGAACCCTAGCAAGTGTATAGTGTAACGTTTAGATGATAATTTACTGGATGGAGGGGGGTCCTAGTGTAAAGGTGATTTACACTCTTTGGTTGTCATTTGGAGTTCATCTATGTTCAACGTGAATAACTGTATGTATGGCCTCGTCGATGTCGATCTTAAGTTCCAAGGGTTTGTTAGTGTGGTTACGCAACAAGCTGCTATTCGTTGTAGTGATTTACTTAAGTCATCAGTGAACAAGCGCCTAGCTTTGTATGGCCACACACTCTCTGAGACTCATGTCAGACCCATTCTCGACAACTGTACCTGTGTATGGATTTTTCTTGGTTATGTCCAGGATGTGACTTTGCTTGATGTTGTTCAGAGATTATGGACTAAACAGATGTATGGCATGTCTGTGGTATCGTATCATGACTGGATGATTCCTTTGAACTTTGTTATATATTAGTGGTAGATTGCTGAGAAGTGACCTAGTAAAGCATTGTAGAGTTTATTGTTATGACACAGTGGGCTTGGATTTTTTGATCTGCTAGAGGCATAGCATCAGGTAGGTCTAGGAATATGTTGTAGATTTGAATGGTATCGTAGTGTAAATAATATTATTCTCATGAAGTCAGTGTTAAATATCAGATGTTTTCGATATTGCTGTTATGTTAGTATATGTTCGTAATCATGAACAAGACCACCTTAGGAGTTAAAGTGCAGGACTATTTCTATTTTTATAAGATCGGTAGTGTTCATCGACATTGTGTATTGATTGACCATAAACCTCTCCATTATTGAGTAGGATTTATCATCTGGGTGCGGTAGGATACACCGTATATCGTACTTAATCGTTTTTGCTTATGGTAGAGTAGAGAATCTTTTTTTTTTGATTGGTTATCATAAGAATATATCTGTAATCGATATAAATTTGCCTAAGTTTATGGAATGTTGGGTATAAAATAAGCTTAATTGGATGTAATGCTTCAAAAATTTGGTGTGTTTCTCCTCTCGACATTGGATGTGGGTCCGGTTCCATGTAGTCTTGGAGAACTAATGTGTTGAGTGTTAGTTTTGAAATTCATCAATAATTGAATATACATCTCAATTATGTTATCCAATCGCAGGTCTTCACTTGATGCATATTCCTGCATGTCGTTCTTTTATAAATGTTTGTAAGACGTTTGCAGTTTAGACACTTAAAAGTTATTGAGTAATTAAGGCTTCGTTATGAGATTGCGTTCTAATTCAGATTGTCTGTCTTAGATGAGCATTCACCAGATCCACTGTAGCATTTTTCACTATAGGTCTGTATTGTATAGGGGCACTAAACCTAACCCATTCTAACCTAATATTACCAAGGATTGTATATATTTTTTCCCCGTTTCATACTTATGGTAGGTATTTCTTCATTGATTTAAACTTTATTCATATCAAATCTATCCACTTGACTCTGTTGTTTACCAATCTTTAGCAGATGGTGTGTCTACATATGTATATATTTTTCACTTTGCCTGTTACAAGTCTAGTGTTATCGACCAGTTTCGTTTAATGTTATGTCATGGCTAGTTGGTAGACTGTAGAGTTCAAAACGTTTTTGTAAGCTTACCCCATACGTCAGTGAGTGTTACGAGTGTTAAATCGTTAGCAAGATTTATGTATGATTTTACTGTTAGAATAAGAATTTTTGTAGTGTTGGATGTGCTGCTCTTACCATTTTCGTATATTATAACGAATGCTTGATAAATCCACTCCAACATATTTACTACAGATCTACGTTGTAAGGTCCGCAATACACATGACCTAGGATATTAACCATTTTTAAGATACATAATTAGTGATACGTATATATCAATGAACGACAACATAGATCGCATATCAATTAATGCCAAAAGGGTTGCCATACACTGCCAATACATTAAAACTTAGGTAACCTAACCTAACAGTCATCCTAACCATTAGTTATGCATTTTTATTCAAGTTTGATGCTTATGTATGATATTGATATGTATGAAACTCTCCATTGGGCTGAATATTTACCATATCAAAACCAGTTTGAATACATTTCTTCAATTTTAATCCAGCAAATACCCTCATGCAGATGTATAGAGTCCAGAATTTTATCGATATCTCTGTTATATGTTTGAATGAGAGTCAACAGGTAGGTTCCACATGAACAAATTCACTTCATATGTTACAGTTCTTTCAATGTGGATCAGTTATACGCGATATTAGGTTCAAAGATCTTGTCATTCCAACTAACTTAACCTTGAATTATGTGTCATCGTTCGAGATTTTTTACTGCATACATATGATTTTTCCAGTGTTATAGAATTAATACATAACAAATAGCTCCACATGTCTCTATATTTTGATCAATCTTCTGCAGTTTGATACACACATCCAATTCTGATCTAGTAAATCATCGATAACCTAACCTAACCTTACGTACGGTTTTCAGGCATTGATATATACATTGCATAACAAATATCTCCGCATGTCTCAACCATTTGTTCAATACTTTGCAGTTTGGAAGACACATCCAATTCTGATCTAGTAAATCATCAAAAAACTAATCTATCTTGACCTTATGTATGATACATATCCTAACCTTATGTACGGTTTTCAGTCATTGATTTATACAATGCATAACAAATATTTCCACTTGACTCTACATTTCGATCAATTCATCGCAGTTTGATACGCACTTCCAATTTCGATCTAGCAAATTTCATCTGTTCTCATATATATATTTTCATCATTGTTTTCATGTTATATATTTTTTCATACGATTCTTGATTTATGATTTGATACACATCTAAATCACTTGCACATGATATTCACACCCATCAAAAACCTAACCTAACTAACCTAACCTAACCTTATGTAGGGTCTTCAGACATTGATATATACATATGATCTCACCTCCACACGATTCTTTATAAAACTTGCACCTAATTATTTCTACTTCGTGATCAATCTCGAGTCATATATGTTATCAGAGAGGACAGATTTTCAATCGTAGATGGATTGAGTGTTACAAGTAATTCACATTTGTCTTCATCATCTAGATCATTTACCTCGTGATAGGGTTAGGCCATCGTATTTACTATCGCTTCCGACATAAACGACGTTTTCTTCGTCTGACACAATGTATGCAATTCATCGCTTAACCTTTGAGTTTTTAGGATGATATAAACAGGTTAATTTAGGATTTACATAGTTTTTTTTTGTATCAGTATTAATTACAGATCTTGCTGTATGCATCAATGTTTATGCATGTTTTTGTATGAACATGGTGCTATCATACAACCGTACCCATAATCACTATGTATCAGTCTCCTTTCAAATATCTTTGATACGAATACGGAAATGTGCTCCATCCCCGTATCTCCATGAATGTAGATTCCCGCATTTCCATAAATGTTATTTTTCTTCTTCTTCTTTGCGATCTATAATTATTCGAATCTTATCCAATTCAATGTACCTCCAATCATTATCCAAAAGAAACTCCATCAAACGCTTTACATTTTCTTCAGTCACTAGATAGAATTTATTTTCCACTAACCCAACTTTCTTACATGTGTGGAAGTTTTTTGCTTGGGACATATCAATTTCAAAATATACCTTCTCATTTTCTTAGAACTCTGTTGCATACGAAGGAAATGTTTCAAAATCAGTCACCCAAATCCTGTTTTCTTTATAGTCCTTCCATATTTGGATAATAGTTCCCGCTTTTGTGATTCTTGTTCTCCGCATATGTAGATAATTGATATATCCATCACTCGTCAATATATCCTCGAACCAAGCTAAATCATCTACGGAGATTTTTTCATCCAACACTCGTAAACAAATTTTGAGATGTGAACATCCATTTTTATTTATTCTAATACGATACGCACGTCTCCGATTGTTCTCCACGTATCACTGACTTCATTCTTGGTGTGCAGATACCTTTTATATCTTGATTACATGTTACATCTTGCAGAACATTAGGCCCATCATCGCTCACCGTGGTCAACATGAATGTATGTATGTACGTGTATAGAGCTGTATACATACGTGCATGCGTAAATTCGAGCGTATGTAAGTGTACATGTATTGAAATAAATAAATATAGATATAACAAAATTTAAATTTCAATGCAATTTGAAAATTTCACAAATAAAAGCAATCGACGCCCGGACAAAGCCAAATCATTTTATTGGTGTGATAACTTGGCTACTAAAGGAAGGTCCGGGCGTCAATTTTTTTTTTCTACTTAATTTTTTTAAATTGTATTGAAATTGAAGTTTTGTTATATATATATATTTATTTATTTCAATACATGTACACGTACATACGCTCGAATATACACATGGACGTGCGTATACACCTCTATACACGCACATACATTCCTTTATGTTGACCACTGTGGAAAGATGACATAACCCATACACGAAGTAAATGATCTTGTAACATTCAATCCATCTACGATTGAAAATCTCTCCTCTCTGATAACATATATGACTCGAGATTGATCACGAAGTAGAAATAATTAGGTGCAAGTTTTATGAAGAATCGTGTGGAGGTGGGATCATTTGCATATATCAATGTTTGAAGACCGTAAATAAGGTTAGGTTAGGATCGTTAGGTTAGGTTTTTGATGGTTGTGAATATCATGTGAAAGGGATTTAGATGTGTATCAATTCATAGATCACGAATCGTATGAAAAAATATATAACATTCAAACAATGATGAAAATATCTATGAAAACAGATGAAATTTGCTAGATCGAAATTGGAAGTGCGTATCAAACTGCAAAGGCTTGATCAAAATGTAGAGTAAAGTGAAAATATTTGTTATGCATTGTGTAAATCAATGACTGTAACCCGTACATAAGATTAGGATATGTATCATACATAAAATCGGGATAGGTTAGGTTTTTGATGATTTTCTAGATCAGAATCGGATGTGTCTTTCAAACTGCAAAGGATTGAACAAAATGTAGAGGCATGAGGAGATATTTGCTATGCAATGTATATATCAATGACTGAAAACCGTACATAAGGTTAGGTTAGGTTATTGATGATTTACTAGATCAGAATTGGATGTGTGTATCGAACTGAAAAAGATTGATCAAAATGTAGAGACATGTGGAGCTATTTGTTATGTATTAATCCTATAAAACTGAACAAATTATATGTATGCAGTAAAAAATCTCGAAAGATGACACATAATTCAAGGTTAAGTTGGTTAGAATTACAAGATCTTTGAACCTAATCTCGCGTATAACTGATCCACATTAAAAGAACTGTAACAAATGAAGTGAATTTGTTCATGTGGAACCTACCTGTTGACTCTCATTAAAAACATACAACAGGGATATCGATAAAATTCTGGACTCTAAACATATGCATGAGGGTATTTGCTATATTAAAATTGGAGAAATGTATTGAAACTGGTTTTGAGATGGTAAATATACGCTCAATGGAGAGTTTCATGCATATCAATATCATACATGCCTATCAAACTTGAATAAAAATACATAACTAATGGTTAGGATGACTGTTAGGTTAGGTTGCCTTAGTATTAATGTATTGGCAGTGAATGGCAACCCTTTTGGCATTCATTGATATGTGATCTATGTTGTCGTACATTGACATATATATCGCTAATTATGTATCCTAGACATGGTTTGTATCCTAGGTCTTGTGGATTGCGGACCTTACAACGCAGATCTGTAATAAATATGTTGGAGTGGATTTATTCAATATTCGTTATAATAGACGAAAATGGTAGGAGCAGCACATCCAACACTACAAAAATTCTTATTCCAACAGTAAAATCGCACATAAATCTTGCTGACGCTTCAACATTCGTAACACTCACTGACGTATGGGGTAAACTAAAATAAACGTTTTGAACTCTACAGTCTACTAACTAGCGATGACATAACATTACTCGAAACTGGTCAATAATACTGGACTTGTAACAGGCAAAGTGAAAAAAATTATATATGTAGACACACCATCTGCTATAGATTGGTAAACAACAGAGTCAATTGGTTATATTTGATATGAATGAAGCTTAAATCAATGAAAAAAATACCTACCATAAGTATGAAAACGGAGAAAATATGTATACAATCCTTGGTAATATTAGGTCAGGATGAGTTCGGTTTAGTGCCTCCCTACAATACAGACCTATAGTTAAAAATGCTTCAGTGGATCTGGTGAATGCTCATATAAGACAGATAATTTGAATTAGAACTCAATCTCATAACGAAGCCTGAATTACTTAATAACTTTTTAGTGTCTAAACGGCAAACGTCTTACAAACATTTATAAAAGAACCACATGCACGAATAAGCATCAAGTAAAGACCTGCGATTGGAAAACATAATTGAGATGTATATTCAATTATTGATGAATTTCAAAACTAACACTCAGCACAAATCCGGTAGATTAGTTCTCCAAGACAACATGGAACCGGACCCACATCCAATGTCGAGAGGGGAAACACACCAAATTTTTGAAGCATTAAATCCAATTAAGCGTATTTTATACCCAACTTTACATTAAATTAGGCAAATTTATATCGATTACAGATATATTCCTATGGTAACCAATAAAAAAAAAAGATTCTATACTCTACCCTAAGCAACAACGATTAAGTACGATACACGGTGTAACCTACCGCACCCAGATGATAAATCCTTCTCAATTATGGAAAGGTGTATAGTCAATCAATACACAATGTCGATGAACACTACCGATCTTATGTAAATAGAAATAGTCCTGCATTTTAACTCCTAAGGTGGTCTGGTTCATGACTGAGAACATATACTATTACATGTTTAACAGCCATATTAAAAATATCTATTATTTAACACTGACTTCATGCAAATAGTGTTATTTTTACTTCGATACCATTCAAATATACAACATATTTCTAGACCTACCAGATGCTATGCCTCTAGCAGATCAAATAATCCAAGCCCATTGTGTCATAATAATAAACTCTCCAATGCTTTACTAGGTCACTTCTCAGCAATCTACCACTAATATATAGCAAATTCCAAAGGAAACATCCAGTCATGATACGATATCACAGACATACCAATCATCTGTTTAGTCCATCAACTCTGAACAACATCAAGCAAAGTCACATCCTGGACATAACCAAGAAAAATCCATACACAGGTACAGTTGTCGAGAATGGGCCTGTCATGAGTCTCAGAGAGTGTGTGGCCTTACAAAGCTAGGCTTCTGTTCACTGATGACATAAGTAAATCACTACAATGAATAGCAGCTTGTTGCGTAACCACACTAACAAACCCACGGAACTTGAGATCGACATCGACAAGGCCATACATAATTCACGTTGAACATAGATGAACTCTAAAATGACAATCAAAGAGTGTAAACCACCTCTACACAAAAAACCCCCTTCATCCAGTAAATTATCATCTAAACGTTACACTGTACACTTGCTAGGGTTCCATTACGAAAATTCCACATATATGAATAGCTAAATAAGTTTCTCAACTCTGCTGTAACCAACAATAAAATTGTACTACAATGGGTATCCATCCTAGTAAATCGGTTTACTTACACAAACAGGCATAAACAGAACGGGGTTCTTGCATAGGGGACTCTCTAACTCATCCTAAATATTGAAGAATGGTCTTACAATAAACATACAATACCTTAACAGCAAGATCAAGATTGTAACAAATGGGATCTCTTATATCTATAATAACCACGTCAAATATTGTATCAGGATGTAAAAGAAGATATATAAAACACCAAAAATTAACAATATGTTACTAAATTATACCTGAAATAATGTTTTATATTGTAGATACATACGTAATATATCCAAAATTGTATAAATAAACAACAGATTTCATTGGAGGCGGGAATTGTACAGAGAACGTACAAAAACTCAAAGACACATACTAAAACTCTCGAGTTATAACAAAGCAAGAAGATTAATTCGCTACCATACCCAAAACATACATTAAAACTGGATGAACGAGAATGAACCAGCATGTAACCAAACAAACAAGAAATGCGAATATGATACCAAGACATGCAGGCGACATAACTGAAACCTATATTGAATGATGTGGAATACTTCAATACGAATACGCTACAATACATACAATATCTGATGAAATTAGCCTCAACTGAGTCCAAAACAGGTTAAATTAACATCTCTTTAACTAAAGTAGCCACAGCTATATAGTAACAAAATAACATATATACATATAAAACCTACCACAATGATGCAACAACCGACCCATTATGCCTGAAATACTGTGGATGATGCAAACCTAAAATATCCTAAAATGCCTAAAACTGTAGGAGATAACTGATCGAAATTCCGAAACAACACAAATTCAACATAAATCAATCGATCATTACTAGGTATACATGACATAATATTTTAACTCACAGTAAATCCATATCGTTCAGGTATTTTTGCTATTGATAAACCGCGTCAATGGAACACTGATGTTACTGTTTCAAAACTGGATAATGCAATATGGGGTAGAAAGATTTTCGACCATAGCTGCTGCATCAACCCACAATACATACCTCAACTCGCCAATAATCAGAGTAATAAACCATACTATTCCTATAGATAATACATACATATGAAATAAATAGATAGAAAACACAGAACATTTCCTAAAATTCAATATCAGGTTGGTACCATACAAGGTCGATTGCACACAAAGGGTGCAAAGTGAGATATAAAATATGCCTACCACACTGATCCCATAAAGAATATTTAGTGAAAACTGAACAAAACAGGCACAATATCCTAACCTCAACCGCTGCGAATCCACCAATCAAGCATCAAATGAGTCAATTATAATCATAAGTGGTTCTTCTCTAGGAATGATTCAGTCATTCGTAAATTTTGTATCTATTTTCCTTCGTCGGATATCTCACAGCATAGAAAAAATGAACGAAGGAGATACTGCAGGAGTAAGTAAAGCATAGCGCAAGGGTACTGATTAAAACAATCGGATAAAAATAACAATAAACTAATTAATCTATGCCACATGTAAAATTGATCAACAGCGAGCAAAGTAGAAAATGATATCGAGGTTGAAAATTCATCATGAAGGTATCCGGATTGTGGGTCTTTTTGATGTATAATACTACATATAAATTATTATCAATAAAATTCTTCTAAATGTATGTTTGTCAATAACCCAAAAAACATTCAGAGGACACAGCATTGAAAATGCATAAATGCAACGAAGTTGCAACACCCCCAAGCATTGAAATTGCTAATACCCCTAATACCCTCACGTAAAAGCTTTCCGTCTGTCCGCTTCTTTCACGCAACCTCCCCCCCCCCAAGCTCCCCGTTTCTGCGCGAACCCCGTACGGCCGCTTCAGTCAAGGTTGCATGCGTTGCACCAAAAGTCACTCTAGAAAGCGGTTTTCGCACAGCTATAAACTACTCGCAGTTATGCACAGACGTAGCCACAGAAGAAAATCCCAAAATCTGAGTACAAGACTGAAGTGGACCAGCAACGTGATCTTGAAATATTGATAACTAATGGTCTTAAATGGAAAGCCAAGGAGATGCGTGTTTAAGAAAACCAATAAAGTTCATGGTTTTATAACAGAAAATTGTACTACAAGCACTAAGACTTTTAGCTTCCATTGTAAAATTCACTTGTACGACCCCATTTGGAATAGACAATTCAACTTTGGTCCCATCCCCTAGGAGAAGACATCAACAAGATGAATTCAGCACTGAGGAACAAAATGATCCGGGAACTGACATCCAAGACATTCCCTCAAAGACATGAAGAACTGAAGCTGATATCACTGTAAAGTAGATGACTAAGGAGTCAGCTTAAATAAACTAAATAAATAGCTGAACGGTTTTACTATAGCCAGCCCTAAAGGGTTGTTTGATAGAAATTACAATCAGAGGACTAGAAACAGTTGACAAAATCTACAATTGAAATTCTTCAGCACCTCAGTTACCTAAAACTTCTTTCCAAACGAGATACCAACAATCTAGAACCGTTTACCACAGGATGTGGTGATTTGTAACAACATCAAAACGATCAGAAACAGGCTTGACAAGTGCTGGGATACCAATCCACCACAATACCCGAGTTGGAAAAAGCTGCCGGTTTACTTATCATTACTTCATGTCACATGCAGAGAATTTTTCTGTAGTCTTGTCCAGATTTCAGCGGCTAAGAGAAAATTGAGGTTATACAATAAGATTCACAAAATACCATCAGTCCGACGATCACATGCTACATCATGTTCTCGAAATTTTTGATGAACCAATTAAAATTTAAGTTCTGCATGCATTTTATTAATTTGTTGACTTTCAAAACATACATCATGACACTGTCAGGTTTGTATACATTGTAGAGTTGCTGTAGAAGAATA
>SDVV010041444.1:0-10436 GCA_016164225.1 Gammarus roeselii | reverse complement strand
AGTTCCGGACCCTAGGCCCCCGCCCTCCCCCGTTTCTGCGCGCACCCCCGTACGCTCGGTGAGTCAAGGTGCATGCATCGCGTCCTACCCCCGCCCCCCGCTAATTAACCCCTATCTATAATCCTTCACTAATCCGGGTTTAGGTGCAATACTAACTACTGTTACCACCAATGCCGAGCTCAGAGACTTTGTGTAACAGTCTCTTGTGCGGCACCCTGTCGAAGGCTTTTTGAAAGTCTAAGTAGATGACATCCACTGCATTGCGGCGGTCGTACTCGTTGATCACCTCATTGAAGAAGTCCAGCAGATTTGTCAGGCAACTCCTCGTACGGCGAAAGCCGTATTGAGTGTCATGAATGAGTCCGTTGTCTTCCAGATGATCGGCCAGGCTGTGTCCGAGTGGGCCCCTGTTACTTTTGGGGTGCCCCAGGGCAGTATCCTAGGTCCTATCTTCTTCCTCATCTATGTAAACGACATGGATACGGGGCTTCTATCCAAGGTATTGAAATTTGCCGACGACACAAAGCTCTGCCATGCAGCATGGAGGGAGGGAGACAGAGTTGAGATTCAACAAGATCTCGAGAAACTTGTCCAATGGTCAGAAGCGTGGCAGATGCCCTTCAATGTTGCAAAATGTACAGTTATGCACATGGGGTGTCACAATGCCAACTTCAACCACACAATGGCAGGAAGCGATCTTGCAACTGTTGACCAGCAGAGAGACTAGGGTGTCCTTGTGACACGATGGGGATTTGGAGGCGGCTCAGAGGAGAGAGTTCCGTCAAACGGAGCGTTTGTTGGAATGCACACTAATACATCAGCTCTACGCTTCTGAGGCTGACGGGACCAACGCTCCTTGTTTGTTACATTTGCTGCCTAAAAAATACGCGCAGGTCGAAGAAAGTTACAAGATGGCTAACCGTAACCTTGGATACATCTCCCGTAACTTCCTCTGCAAAACGAAGTACATTGTATTGCCGTTGTACACGTCCCTCGTCCGTCCCCACCTCCAGCATGAAGTCCAATTCTGGTCTTCACACATCAGGGGGAACATAGCTAAACTGGAACAAATCCAGCATCGTGCAACTAAGCTCATCCAGCAGATACGTCACCACAGCTACGAGGATAGGCTTAAAGAGCTTGGTCTCATCACCCTTGAGCAACAAAGGCTGAGGGGCCAGCTCATTGAAACCTTCAAATACCTGAAGGGATTCAACAACGTGAGTCTTGTTGGCTTCTTCGACAGGGACCACAACATTCATACCCGAAACAACTGGGCGAAACTAGTGGAAAAGCGTTTGCTACGACTCTAGTGCAACACTTTTCCCGATCGCAATCTCATGGACTTGAACGACTTACCAGCTGCGGTAGTTGGCTCTGAATCCGTGAATGCGTTCAAAAACGTGCTTGACAAGCACTACACTACCTGACTCGTTTAACCTGGGAACGACACGACTTTTCCAGGAGCTGTCGAGATTATAATTATAGGGATATAGGGAAGGAGCATGACACGGCTCTCTTCACAATTCAAGCTATTACTGCTAATAAATCCATATTTAGTAACAATAACAGCATGTCGCTGGTAGTAGTAGTTGGTAATTATTACTCATAAATTCATTATCAGTAACAATGTAATGATTGCTATTACTGACCAACTCAAGCGACTGAAAAACTCCATATCGGAACGGAACGTTTTCTACACATTGCATGTACAGGCAGACTAATATTACTGCATCGCAAGTACAGACAGACTGATAATATCTCGATAACGATCATTCTAGGAATTCACCGAGGGAGAGGTGTTACGGCGACTCTCATCCACCCCTAAATCAACGACAGGCCACCGGTACTGGGTGTGAGCCCGTAACGGTACTCGCATTCACCCATCCCGCTAGCCTACGAGGCCGTCTGTTGTCCTAACGGGACAAGCAGATGCAGGGACTATGGCATCCTGTAAATCGACACCGCCCACGAGAAGGGCTTGCTCAATTTGATGCGGCAGTGAAGACTTGGAGGGATACCATATATTTTTACTATTTATTTTTATTATTATTATGTGGTATGGTGCCAGTATTCCCTACCAAATCCCATGATATACTAAAATCGAACCCGCACCAAGAGGAGAGCTCCTGCTCAACTCTGTGATACGGTCTAGATTTCACGGGTATCATCCATTGCTGAAGGCAATAAATATCTTCCTACGGAGGAATCTTGCCGATACGATGCCATTTCTTTCTACCCTCCCTGTAGGAGAGGAATGAGAGAAAAAAAATGGGGAGAGATAGTCAACATTGCGAACTGGTGAGGGTGAAGTCTGCCGGCGACTCACCCCTACACCCCATTATAATCGAAAATTGAGCCCGCACCATGACGAGAGCTTTGCTCAACTCTATGACACGACGTAGATTCGACAGTTATCATCTTTTGTTGAGGCAGTGAGTATTTTCCTGTGGAGAGACCTTGCCGACCCAATGATATTTTTCTTTTACTTTCCTACTCTCCCTGCGGTCCCCTGCGGGGAGAAAATAGATGAGAAAATGGGGAAAGAGAAATAACAATTACGAATCAGAGCGGGTGAAGTCTGTGGTGACTCAGCTTGCTGAGAGGCCGCATCGGCCGCAAACCCCCATACCGCATGCTATGCGAAAATCCAACCGCACCAGGAGGAGAGCGCTGCTCAACTCTAAGGTGCGACGTAGATTCGACAAAACTTATGCAGGTGAAGTCTGCCGGCGACCCAGCGACGCTTACCGATGAGTCGCAACGGCGGCTCACCCCCACACCCCATGATATGCGAAAAACGAAACCGCACCATGAGGAGAGCTTGCTCAACTCTACGGTACTACACTACGTAAATTCGACAGATATCATCATTTGTTAGGCAATGAGTATCCTCCTACGGCGAGACCTTGTCGACGCAATGGTATTTTTTTCCTTACTTTTCTACTCTCCCTGTCGGGAGAGAAAAGAAAGGAGAGAAATGGGGATAAAAACATCCATCTGTTGGATCAGTGCGTACCTTCCTATGGAAAAAAACTGTCGACACGATGCTACTCTCTTTTTTTCCTCTTCTTCCCTTCGTGCCAGAAGGGAAAATAAAAGTAAAAAGACTTGATATTAAATAATAGCGAAGCAGTTACACCATCGCTGGTTACATCTCTTGGAGATGTCGCTCTAGAATCTCACTTGAACTATATAAAGTCCCTCAGGCACCTCAGTTGAAATATATAGAGATCTTTGAGATGTCCTTCTGGCATCTCATTTTGAAAATAGTGCACTTAATGCCCCTGGCCCTCCGGCACTCACCTTTAAATTGACCCATCTGCACATTTTGAATGAACTAACAGTCTTCTTTCTCCTGTAGTACAGATCCGGGAGTGACC
The DNA here is from genome assembly GCA_016164225.1 of Gammarus roeselii. Lineage (NCBI taxonomy): Eukaryota > Metazoa > Arthropoda > Malacostraca > Amphipoda > Gammaridae > Gammarus > Gammarus roeselii. The sequence continues at coordinate 7,053 of SDVV010041444.1, read as the reverse complement.
CTGTTGCAGCATAGTGCAGAGAGACACACACCTACTAACCCATTTCTTACAGATGTCCGAGCTAATACCGGTTGATTGCTTTTTTCGGATTTAAATCTGCGGTAACTGTTCATGCCGTTTCTGGAGCAAATCTTGCGATAATTGATCAAAAATTAAAAACCATTGTTTCCTCTGACTCCAAATTAAAATGCTCGTGCCATTCATGGACTGAAACTTGCAATAATACCCGTTTTCCAAAATTTAAAATACTCGTGTTTCTTTCGACTAAACTCAGGAGTTGCCCCGAGCAACTCTTTCCTAGGAGATGTCACTCTGACGTCTCACCTTGACGTGCGTCAGCCTTGAAGGACCCTGCAATAATAACATTTTTTCAACATTTTTAACAATTCGTACTGCCTTCGCTTGGATGCATGCACCGGTTACGTAGTGAAATAATATTTGTTGGGTGTCCCACAGGCATCTCACCTGAAATATGAAATATTCTTGGAGATGTCCTTCTGGCATCTTACCTGAAACATATTGAAATTATATATAGCACCCAGTGCAAACTAATCCTTGGAGATCCCCCTCAGACATCTCACCTTGAAATTTATTCCCTTGTACAATGTGGATAACTAACTACCTTCTCTTCTGTAGCACAGATTCGGGTGGGACCTGGTGCAGCAATGTCAAGAAAAATGTCCAAATTTAAAAAACGTTGGCCCTTTTTCGGATTAATTTCTACACTAGATGCTTGAAAAAATGTAAAACATTGTGTTTCCCTTGACTATTGTCTAAATTAAAAATGTAAATACTGATCTCTTGCCTTTTTTGACTAAAATTCTGCGCTAACTATTGAACAAATTTAAAAATGTGGATCAGTTGACTAAAATCAAGAGTTGCCATGAGCAACTTTTTTTAGGAGATGTCCTTCTGACATCTCACATGAAATGCTCTTGTAGGACCAATCACACGTGTTCAGAGACTTACTCTACTAAACACTAGGGAAAAACACTCTCAGGAAACTGGGCGTGGAGTTCTCCTGCATTTGCACTAATCAAAATTTTAGGACATTTTTTAAATTCCGACCTAGACTCTAGACCAGTCAAGGGCAGGTCTATCCCTAGGAGATGTCACTCTGGCGTCTCACCTTGAAGTGCGACAGCCTTCAAGGAACCGCTTGCGTACAGAAGACTTAATCTTCTGAGCACATGGGGGAGGATCACTGCCCGGGCAACTTTGTGTGCTGCTTTCCTATATGTGCACATATTGGTCGAAATTTCATTCCCATATGCTACTTTGGAAGAAGACTCAATACCTAGTTGAAGTCCGTCTGACCCAACCTCTGGGGCAAGCCGACAGGCATGCGCTCGAGGAAAAATGCCAGCCGCTGAGCGTATGGGCGCGGCCGTCTCTGCTCGACCATCTGAGATGTGACTGCCTGGAACCTAAATACTTCTCTTCGCTTCTTGTTCGCCCCGTTCCTGAACAAGTCAACCTGACTCTCGACCTTTTCTTCTCCTGGGCTGAAATGCCCCGGGTAGTAGTGGGGTGGTTGTAGTAGATAGTGGTGACAGAAGGGGTGGTCCTTTTCCTTTCTGCCCTTACAAACTTTCTTTTTCTGTATGTGTGTGTGAATTTCTAAAGCCTCGTAGACTATCCCCCCTCTTCTTTCCCTTCTTTCAAAGGAAAACCCTCGACATGAGCAGTCGTTCTCGTTTGTTTTCCTTACTCTAATCTAATCTAATATGATCTATTAAGGGGTTCCTAAAGATTTATTGATATTTAATAAAGTACGGAATCTGTTGCCATGATGTATTGAAACAGCAGCTGCTCCAAGAGCAGCTCTTCCAATGATCCCCGCCGCCAAATTTGGACAGTTTTCAGTGCACATTTCTATGAATGATTATTTGGTTCTTTGCTAAACAAAAAGTATAGCTTACAGGGTCTCAATTAAGCCAATTAAGTCTTCTGCTCCACTCAATTGTGCGAAAAAGGTCACGTTCGGTGATGTCTTCTTCTTCAAATATTCTCCTCTAAAGCTCAACGGAAGTTGGGGACTTGTGATGCTTATAAATGTCCAACAACTATTTTAAATTATTAACATTCCCCACTCCTTGTTAGCTTCTAACAGCAAATATTTGCATGGAGTTCTGTGATGGAGGATTCCTACATATTCCAAGAACAAAAACATGAAATCAATCCTAGCATGAGGGGAGTTTGTGCTGTTAGTTATAAAGCATTGTGCTAGTGGGTCAACATGCATTCAAACAAACGCTCCCATCGACGAAACCATATCTCTTCGGAGCCGTCTCCAAGTCCCCACTTGTGTCACCATCGATAGCCATTTATGGCGCAATATCTCTTACCTGGCGCTACAGAGGAAACGGCGCCAAGCTTCCAAGCGGGAGGGGCGAAAGGGACTGTCAGCGATGGAACGTGGGGTACAGAGGAGAATACAGGGTATCAGAGTCAAGATGCGGAAAACCCGGTACCAACCACTGTAGATACTTCAAAGTTCCTGACTAACCTGATGAGAGTTTGGAAAGTTCAGTTCAAGTTGAGCATGATGTTGGAGGTGCTAACTTAGTAATTGGCAATAGAGTTGCTTCACCCAATTAACAGCTACATATGTTGATGGGAGGGTCAAACTGCTGCAAGTTAGCCAGACCTAGGGACTCAGATATAAGAGCGTCTATTGAATTTCATATCAGTTTTTAGGTGTAATTTCATACAAAATACATCTACGGATTCTAGTGAACCAAATATGCACCCAATCATGCGTCACTCATTTTTTTTTACTGAGTAAGTAGATGGTCTTATATGCAAAGCATGTACTCAGCACATTTTGAATCTCTTTCCATTTCTTCTCTTCATGTTGAATCTTCATGCAAGGACCATCGCACCCCCTTCTTCATTATCACGACACAGCGCCGACGTCCTGCGGATCAGCTTTCGTATGGCATGTCTCCGCAGCGGTTACAAGTAGCTGGCATCGTTTAGCGCGGCATCCATCTATTGCTGGCAAATTTGCGATCAAGAAGGAGAGAGACATTGTCAGCAAAAATTTGTCGGCCAAGAAAATCTTGAAAACTGTTGGGGTCAAAATGATGTATTTCGGATTAATGGAATTTGAGCAAAGATCAAGTAACAGAATAAAAGATGTGATAAAATATTTAACGATCAAGAAAATGTCAATTGAAATATTTGAAAAATCTTCTTCAAGGCATGCAGGACAGGAATAAATACATTGTTTTGTTTGTAATTAGATTCAACGAAATGTACCATATGTTGTTCAATTGCGGAGTTTCGTGTTGTGGAACAATATCATTTTTTATTGTGCATTTAAAATATTCAATATAAATATAACAGATGTTCTCGTCTGTCTTTCAAAATCATTCATTTGCCACATAGTATACGTACATGGCACACGATATTTCAAAAATGGCCGAGATACAGGCCAATGTGTGTCTTCATTGATTTCTCATAAGCATCACGGTCGGTCCCCGTAAATGCTTTCTTTCCGTGTACTAAATTCTTGCTTTCTTTATCCCAAATTCTTCAGCCTTCGTGCATAAGTAATTCCAGATGTTTGAGTCAATATTGAGCAGCATCGTTGTGTAATTAAAGTTAAAATTGAAGACTTCCTCTGCTGAAATACAATAATAATCAACTCTGGCGACGTAATCGCATGTCAATGTATTACTCCGCGCTGCGTCAGATCGTGCGATGTTATTCCAACGCCATTATCATTTTATTGCAAGTCTCAAGGGTAGGAAGTTTCTAAGTTTGCACTAATGTAAAGATTTTAGTTTTGAATGAAAGAAGAAAAAATTGCAACAAATGCCTAGCACCAGTTTGCATTCTCTGGATCTTTCTATAGTGGAATTATAACATTTTTGGCCGCAATTCGATAGCTTCATGTTTTATAGGAGCTCGGGACGACTTTCTGCAATTCTTTGAAACTACTGTTACTCTTCATCTATTGCAATTTTCAAGTAAAAAAGGCCTGCATCCCTAACTTTGAACGGGATATTTTTTAGGGAGCAAATGTAACAAGCAAGGAGCGTTGGTCCCGTCAGCCTCAGGAGCGTAGAGCTGATGTATTGGTGTGCATTCCAGCAAACGCTCCATTTGAAGGAACTCTCTTCTGAGCCGCCTCCAAATCCCCATCGTGTCGCAATCAAGTGCCCTTTATGGCGCACTATCTCTTATCTGGCGCCACAGAGGAGAGGAAACGGCGCTAAGACACTTAGTGGGAGAGGCAGGAGGGACCGACAGTGACGGCAGATAGTTAAAAGTGCTGACAGGAGGGACCGACAGTGACGGCAGATAGTTACAAGTGGTGACAGGAGGGACAGACAGTGACGGCAGATGGGTTTCAAGTGCTGCCAGGAGGGACCGACAGAGCCGGCAGATGGATTACAAGTGCTGGCAGGAGGGACCGACAGTGACGGCAGATGGATTACAAGGGGTGACAGGAGGGACCGACAGAGACGGCAAATCGATTACAAGTGCTAGCAGGAGGGACCGACAGTGACGGCAGATGGGTTTCAAGTGCTGACAGGAGGGACCGACAGAGACGGCAGATGGATTACAAGTGCTGACAGGAGGGACCGACAATGACGGCAGATGGATTACAAGTGGTGACAGGAGGGACCGACAGAGACAACAGATCGATTACAAGTGCTAGCAGGAGGGACCGACAGTGACGGCAGATGGGTTCAAGTGCTGACAGTAGGGACCGACAGAGACGGCAGATGTGTTACCAGTGCTGGCAGGAGGGACCGACAGTGACGGCTGATGGACCACAAATGCCGGCGGGAGAGACCGACAGAGATGGCAGATAGTTACAAGTGGTGACAGGAGGGACCGACAGAGACGGTAGAAGGGTTACCAGTGAATAGAGCAGTGAGGGATTCCGAGTCAAGGAGAGCGGCCTCAAGCGCTGTTGATATCAAAGTTTATGTTTGAATCGCAATGCGTCCACATAAAATGATGTGAATTCAGCACGATATGTGATGTTCAGAGAATTGGACTTTGGTGTTGCTAGATGCAGAATTTATTGGTGGATATAAGTGGCCTCGTTTAAAATAAAACTAATAACCAACCAAAGGCTCGCTGATCTGAAGACTGGAGTCGAGTTCCCTGAAAGCTGTTCAGGAGATGAGTGTCTGCACGCTGTGAAGTAGAAACACTTATTTTGTGATTTTTTTTTCGTTTTGGAAAGTGGAAGTATTCATTGAGCATGATATGTTCAGTTGTTCTGAATTAAAATCACAAAATAATTCAGAAGCCACGTGTGAGTAGTCTTTTTGGTCAGATGCCAGTCAGGCTAAGAGCAGTAGCAGCAATGTTCAGTCCAGCAGGAGCAACAAGGTACAGTGGAGCAATAGCAACAAGGTACAGTACAGCAGTAGCAATAAGGTACAGTACAGCAGCAGTAACAAGGTACAGTACAGCAGCAGTAACAAGGTACAGCAGAGCAGTAGCGATAAGGTGCAGTCCGCAGGAGCAACAAGGTACAGTAGAGCAGTAGCGACAAAGTACAGTACAGCAGGAGCAACAAGGTACAGTAGAGCAGTAGCGATAAGGTACAGTACAGCAGCAGTAACAGGGTATAGTAGAGCAGTAGCAACAAGGTACAGTGGAGCAGTAGCGACAAGGTACAGTACAGCAGCAGTAACAAGGTACAGTATAGCAGGAGCAACAAGGTACAGTAGAGCAGTAGCGACAAGGTACAGTACAGCAGGAGCAACAAGGTACATTGTAGCAGTAGCGTCAAGGTACAGTAGAGCAGGAGCAACAAGGTACAGTGGAGCAGTAGCAACAAGGTACAGTACAATAGGAGCAACAAGGTACAGTAGAGCAGTAGCAACAAGGTACAGTACAGCAGGAGCAACAAAGTACAGTAGAGCAGGAGCAACAAGGTACAGTATGAAAATCAACTTGAAAAGTTTCCCCAATGTTGCAGATCTTTTTTGTTGGGTATTAATTTTATTTTCTACACACAGAAGCTTGTTGGTCAATGAAAACGAAAAACAAATAGCAGATACATATTTAGGTGTCTTTACTGGAACGAAGGAGAAACATAATCAGCGACTGCTTGGTGTACGGTTGGTCGTTTCAAGCCCCCAGGCACCCGAGTATGCTATATTTGACTCCACCTTTACATTTAATAGATATAATGCATATAATATGAATAATGACTCACAAATGTCATAAGTAACTGTGAAACAAATATTGTGATGGCTTCTTCAATAACAACTGAATCTGATCAATGCAAATCCCATGTCTAAAATAAATTATTGTTTTTTTCATTGATACTAATATTTTTGACCAATCAAGAGCAGGCCTTCGATAGCTTGCACTCGCTATCACTACTGCTGTTTGTTTTTTCGTTCCATTTCACCACTTCAAGCAGTGTCCAACCAAGTCCATAGCGCAACGTTTTCTATATTATCATGACCCAACCCTGGCACCCTTCAGAGTGAACAGAAGTTACTGGTGTAGACTGGGATGTTGGTGATCGATACTGCACTTATCTGCACTTCCTTCTCTTAACGACGCTGGTGTTTGTATTGCACCGAACCTCACCACATTCTCGTTACAATGCTGGTGTTTGGTGTCAAGCAGATGCTGTCGTCCGATACACTGTACCTGGCTTCCTCAATACTGGTATCTCCTATTGCAGTGAGATGATCTTCATACCTTTCCTGAAGCAAGTGTTCATTACAGGGCCTAAATAAACCTATTTATTTTGTCGATGCTGCTGCCCAGTATTGAACCGGGATTTACACCTCTTTCCATGCGTTGTTGCAGTTACTGTTGTCTACTTCAAGTCATTGTCGTCAGCCGCCTCTTGCCATGCGTTGTTGCAGTTACTGTTGTCTACTCCAAGTCATTGTCGTCAGCCGCCTCTTGCCATGCGTTGTTGCAGTTACTGTTGTCTGCTCCAAGTCATTGTCGTCAGCCGCCTATTGTCATGCGTTGTTGCAGTTACTGTTGTCTACTCCAAGTCATTGTCGTCAGCCGCCTCTTGCCATGCGTTGTTGCAGTTACTGTTGTCTACTC
>SDVV010041443.1:0-10436 GCA_016164225.1 Gammarus roeselii | reverse complement strand
CAGTCTACTCATTCCACCCAGTCGACATTAGTCTATTGCTCAATGACAGTCTACTCATTCCACCCAGTCGACATTAGTCTATTGTTCAATGACAGTCTACTCATTCCACCCAGTCGACATTAGTCTATTGCTCAATTACAGTCTACTCATTCTACTCAGTCGACATTAGTGTAGTGCTCAATGACAGTCTACTCATTCCACCCAGTCGACATTAGTCTATTGCTCAATGACAGTCTACTCATTCCACTCAGTCGACATTAGTCTAGTGCTCAATGACAGTCTACTCATTCCACCCAGACGACATTAGTCTAGAGCTCATTTTTTATTTATTTCAATTTTGATATTTTTCGCTGATACAGCGGGTTGCAGCGTAGCTGTCATGCGGTAGCCTTGTTTTACCCACGGCGTTTATGGGCTGGCCTTTAACCATTCAAGAGACCGGCCAGGATGTCTCACTCGGGGTCAGGTAGGCACGAACCTACAACCTCTAGCTGCCAATGGACGTCGGTTGGGAGGAGAGCCCTTACACGCTACCCATTCGACCACCGAGCTAAAATGTGTTCGACCTATTCCACCCAGTTGACATGGGGTACATGTTTTATGATTACTGACAGCTGTGTGTTCTTAAGCAATTTTAAAAAAGTTTCGAGGGAAAATTTGCAAATATACCAGCACAGCGTTAACGCGTTGTCTATATATTCAACGTTCCTTCTCAATAGCTAGCATGTTCACTCATTAATTTATTTCATCTACATGTTACTAACATCAAATGGACGAAACTCAATAATATGCACAATTAAACATGTATGCAGGCTATCAGCCTCATAACAACTAACATGTTAGTATCAATGCCCAGTAGAAGCAATAAAAGATGTCGTCGCACCTTGGCATCAATGAGCATTGGAAGCAATAAAAGATGTCGTCGCCCGTTGGCATCAATGAGCATTGGAAGCAATAAAAGATGTCTTCATCATGTTAGCATCAATGAGCAATGGAAGCAATAAAAGATGTCGTCGCCAGTTAGCATCAATGAGCAATAGAAGCAATAGAAGATGTCGTCGCCTGTTAGCATCAATGCACAATAGAAGTAAAAGAGATGTCGTCGCCAGTTAGCATCAATGAGCAATCGACGCAATAAAAGATGTCGTCGCCTGTTAGCATCAATGCACAATAGAAGCAAAAGAGATGTCGTCGCCAGTTAGCATCAATGAGCAATAGAAGCAATAAAAGATGTCGTCGCCAGTTAGCATCATTTGTGTTCGTGTCAACTAAACTCGGTCCACTTGAAAAAGTAAACTGCTAATCTACATTTGGTGCAGTGTATCTGAGCTACTGTGAAAGCAACTTCATGTACGTGTAATTTGATGAACAGGGGCTAGAGAAATCCCAATGAGGAAAGTAATTTTGACCCGAGGTAACTCCTGCTCAATAATTTAAAAGCGATATTTACTTTTGAAGCTGTATTTACTGTGATGTGGCTTGTGCTTCACTAACGTAATTTTTTGACTGAGCAGCTCCAACTAGCTTGTAACTTAGATTAGCCACATTTTGAACTAGTCATGCCCAGCTCCGCCGAGCCCTAAAGCGTATTTCATAATTTCAACTCGCTAATCTTCCCATTTGAATCTACTTCGATTTTAGGGCCCCATTCGCCAATTCTGTTCTCACCCATCACGTCTATTATTTTCAAATTCTTCATCATCTTGCCACATCCTACGAATTCACCCGACCCGCAATATGCTTCACTGACTTATGCGTGCTGTCTCTGGCTAGATGATCTTGATTATTTCCCACATCTTTCAAGATTTTCAATTTGATCTACCTCCTTTCGTCATCCGGCTCTCAGACTCATATGATTCAGCTCTATGCTGGTCTTATTTGATCTTCCTCCTTTCGTCATCCGCCTCCCGAACTCCTATGATTCAGCTCTATGCTGGTCTTATTTCATCTGCCTCATTTCGTCATCCGGCTCCCAGACTCCTATGATTCAGCTCTTTGCTGGTCTTATTTGATCTACCTCCTTTCATCAACCGGCTCCCAGACTTTTATGATTCAGCTCTATGCTGATCTTATTTGATATACCTCCTTTCGTCATCCAGCCCCCAGACTCCTATGATTCAGCTCTATGCTGGTCGTATTTGATCTACTTTTTTTTTGTCATTCGGCTCCCAGACTCCTATGATTCAGCTCTATGCTGGTCTTATTTGATCTACCTCCTTTCGTCTTCCGGCTCCCAGACTCCTATGATTCAGCTTTATGCTGGTCTTATTTCATCTACCTTATTTCGTCATCCGGGTCCCAAACTCCTATGATTCAGATCTATGCTGGTCTTATTTGATCTACCTCCTTTCGTCATCCGACTCCCAGACTCCTACTATTCTGCTCTATGCTGGTCATATTTGATCTACCTCCTTTTGTCATCCGGCTCCCAGACTCCTATGATTCAGCTTTATGCTGGTCTTTTTTGATCTACCTCCGTTCGACATCCGGCTCCCAGAATTATATGACTAAGCTCTATGCTGGTCTTATTTGATCTACCTCCTTGAGACATATGGCTCCCAGACTCCTACAATTCTGCTTTATGATGGTCATATTTGATCTACCTCCTTTTGTCATCCGGCTCCCAGACTCTTATGATTCAGCTTTATGCTGGTCTTATTTGATCTACCTCCGTTCGTCATCTGGCTCCCAGACTCCTATGATTCATCTCAATGCTGGTCTTATTTGATCTACCTAATTTTGTCATCCGGCTCCCAAACTGCTACAATTTAGCTCTTTGCTGGTCTTATTTGATCTACCTCCTTTCATCATCCGGCTCCCAGACTCTTATGATTCAGCTCTATGCTGGTCTTATTTGATCTACCTCCTCTCGTCATCCAGTTCCCAGACTCCTGTGATTCAGCTCTATGCTGGTCTTATTTGATCTACCTCCTTTCGTCATCCGGCTCCCAGACTCCTATGATCCAGCTCTATGCTGGTCATATTTGATCTACCTCCTTTCGTCATCCGGCTCCCACACTCCGACAATTCTGATCTATGATGGTTTTGTTTGATCAACCTCCTTTTGTCATCCGGCTTCCAGACTCCTATGATTTAGCTCTATGCTGGTCTTATTTGATCTACCTCCTCTCGTCATCCGGCTCCTTGACTCAGGGTACACTAACACTACAGGGTGAAATGGATAATTTAATACGTGGCGTCAGAATCAAGAGGTCCGACGTCATAGCCCTGCCCTGCCTGCCATACATGCTAGTCATTTTAGGCTCGAAATTTTTGGGTATTCAAGTAGTTTATTTTTATTCACTATATTTAAACAAGCTATCATCTTGAAGAACAGATCTCCAATATTTTATATTTGTAACAATTTTGAGCAAATACTACCTAATTGATTAGAACAAAGCTGTTTATAAAAGTAAAAAACGTTTTTTTCTCAGATGGCAGAAACAACAAGCTAAAACTTTGTTTACTTCTCGTGTGTGTTTCTTGGGTAAATACTTTGATGTTTTACTTTTTGTGCATTGGACAGTGGAGATAATTGTAAATCTATGGAGATCAGAGGTATTTTTTGAAAAAATCCAGTATATTTTCAATTTGCAAGTATCGAATTTTAGGACATCAAATTTATTTCGTCGTTGTACAAATCTGGAAGCAATGCGTTTTTTATGCGTTGTCAAAAAACTCATCAAAATGAGCCGAACACATTTGCGCCTTGTTCAAATTAAAGGCATCCTGACGGCCTCTAGTCAGCAGCCACCGTTTCCTCATGGCGTCAGATTTAGGAAACCTAAAAAACGAAACTGTTTCTTTTGAGAGACAACCTCGGTTCTTACAACCGTGCACTGTACAGCAGGTATAATTTAACTAGTCGATTTAAGAGTTTGAGTCACGAATAAATGACAGAACACCGAATGGCCGTTTTGGCACCAGTGACACCAAGCGAGCGATCACGCGGAGGCTGTCATAGGTAAAAATCGCTGTAATAAATTAGCAGCATAATTAGCAGCAGGTGATCATTTATCCGGTTTACCCTGTAGTGTTAGTGTACCCTGCCCAGACTCCTATGATTCTGCTCTATGCTGGTCTTATTTCATTTACCTCCTTTCGTGATCCGGCTCCCAGACTCCAATGATTCTGCTCTATGCTGGTTCACCCCTCTTTTTTTTCTTCCAAAAGATTTTTTAGCAGTAGTTTGCCTAAATTTATGGGTTACAAACACAGGCTTCACTCTCTTAACACCCTATTCAGCTTGTTTTATTTGTAATTGGATTTCAATAAGCTATAAGCATTTTTTTTTTCGGTTCTGAATTCATGCGATCTGATTCTATAATTTTAATTTGGTTACCGCTCAATCTTTTTCATTTCAAAATACCATGTTTATTTTCAACATCTCAAGAATGACTAATTTTTAGAACTAATCCTCCCACAAAATAAATATGAACACCACTTTTCGTGGAAATATCATGTTTCAATGCTTATCCGACAGAAAATTGAGTTTCAAATTACACGTATCATCTTCCATTTGAATATTTTGATCGGTTACTGATTCTCCTGTATGTGGTGAGTTATTTCAAAGTATTAATTTTGGTGCGTAATAGCGCGACGCCTAATATGATATTTAAATAATGAATCCACGATTGCGATAGAGGTTTCAGGAAATTGCGTGGCAGGACTTGAGTGAGGCGATGCGCTATATTAAATTACAACACGCATATCAAAGAGCCATTGGCCAGCAATGCGGGCATGCATACAGAAACAGTGAAAACTTTACGGTTAGGTGTCGTGTAGACACGGATTATACATAAGTGCATTTGTAAATGAACGCGTGTTACCAATTTTTTATTTCAATAAATATTGGTACTGCTAGAGTGTCAAAAAATCTCAAGCCCCCTCGCATATATTTATTTTATAACACGTAGAATTACCTAACCCCATCAGTACTTGAAGTTGATACAAGTAAAACACAGTGCATTATTCTGGGATCCAAAGCAAACACACGGAGAGCTCCCGAAAAATTTTCAGTTGACTGTATGGGTACGAAAATCCTCCTTGACAACAAAGTCAAAAGTCTGGGAGTGTGGCTTGATCCCAATATGACCTTTGGATATCATGTTGATAAGCTATGCTTCAAACTGAATGCTCATGTTTCTCAGTCGAACGAAGAAACAGCTCGACTTCAAGTCTAGACTTCTCGTAATCAATGCTCTGTTTTTTTCTCATTTAAACTACTGCTCTACCATATGGGGTAAGTGCACGAAAACATTACTCTCAGACATTCAACGTGGCATAAACTTCACCGCAAAAGTAGCTCACGATGGGAATTTTAGAAAAAGCGATCACGTGACACCAATTCTAAAGAAACTTGGGTGACTGAACATATAGGAACGACTAGAACTGAGCGAAGCAGTACGAGTTTTTAAAATTCAGAACAAGCTCTCCTGTTCCAACGGTGTTGTATTGACAACTCATAAAGCGGCCCATCAACGATCAACACGGAATGAAAATAACATTGACACACAGTTCAAAAGAACAGAGATTGGGGCCAAAGCATTCACGATTTCAGGTCCAAAGACCATCAACAAGCTACCAGCTTATATTCAAAATTGCGCAACCGTATCTTCTTTCAAGCAGAAATGTACCACTCTATTGCTTGCTCGCGGACAGGGGCAGGCAGAGTTAAACAATCGATGACGATTAACGCAAAACTGGTAACGTAAAACTATATTTTCCAGCTCGCTCAGAGCATCAACACTACCGCCCTGTCAACAAAACACTAACATAACCTCACATACTATGCTTCTCAGATCTCTCTTTCTATTTGTCTTTGTGCAAATAGCAGCTGCCAATTCAAACACGGCTGCACTGTTGCAGAATTTTGCAATTTCAACTCAGCGTGTCCTGTACCTATTGACTCGACTTCGCATCGTTCTGGTCATAAAATAATTTATCTGTGCCTTTGAGGACAATTGTTGTTAACGCGATGTAGATATATATGTTTCTTCGTGCATAAGGTGTGTACTGTGTTACCGTGCCGCAAAAATACCACACTGGTTGGTGTATGAATGCATTTTTTCTTATTTATTTACTATGCCAGTGGTTCTCTAACTCACATAGACCCCCATACCGTCGCATTCTTTGCTATTCAATTGATTAGGCTGTGGGTCTGAATGAAGAATTCATACTAAAACTATGCATAAGATATCAATGTCAAATAGAAACATCTTATTTCATCAGGATAAAATGCACACTTGTTGCGGACCTCAAACCTACCATGACAGCCCTTCCGTCGTGACACGTTACGGAGAGCTTATTGTTCCATGAGAATAACACACCGCGCGTGCACGAGGATTTTTTTTTTTGTTTAATATAATGATGATATTTTCTCTGTTTTATGTTTTTGTTTTGTCAGTGACTATCTGTCTCACATAGACCGTTTTTGTTCTGTCAGTGACTCTGTCTCACATAAACCCAACCATACCGTCGCATTCTTTGCTACCTAATGAATTGGGCGTATTACTGAATTAGCAATTCCCACTCTAATTAACTGTTATATAAAAGATCCGAATGCCAGAACGAAACACCTTATGCCAACGGGATACAGTGCTTTTTTATAGTGTACATTAAAACTTAACCCTGCCAGCTTTCTCGTCGTGACATGTCTCGGCAAGAGTCTTGTTCGTATGTTCAGCTAGGAAAGTGAAATGCCTCCCACCGCTCGCACACAGCTCCAATTACTCAGTTACAGGTTCTTATCATGTTCATTTCACCGATCTTAGATTTACTATGCATAAATTGATTGTTAAAAGGAAAACATACCATCTGTGTATGAATAAACTTTTTTATTTATTTTATTATTGATTAATTCAATCACGATCCCGTCTAATGTCTGAAAGAAACGCTCTGTCTCATTCTAAAAGTGGTTTCGTTTTAGCGTTCCGAACATACTACCTTCGGTCCTTGTATGCGTCGCTGACTTTGTGTCCCACACTTTCATGTCCTTCTGACACGTGAATTTCCCTCTCTTCCGCGTATCATCTTCATACTTGTGTGTAATCAATGCATATCAGGCCGCATAGTTCATAAAGAGCCTGAACATTAGGAAGGAAACCAAAGAATGTGTATAAGGAAAAGTAGGCTACTCCGAACTGTGTGTTTGTGTACATCATAGTACGCGTGCGTGTGAGAAACACGTCGCTTTCTCTCCAGAGTTTTGAATGTATTTAAATTATCCTGTCTATCCCGTACTTTACGAAATGTTCGGGACTTAGAGTGCTCGGATTAGCATTCCTAACATTTGATCGTCTGTAAATATATGATTAATCATACACGATCATCTTTATAGTATTGCTTCATTGGCAGTTGCAATTTTTTGCTATAGCGATTTTGAAGCTTGAAAATTCTTCTTTAGTTATAGTCATTTTGTGCTAGTTTCTGTGTATTTTCTGTTTAAAGTTGTATGTCGGATACTGAAGTCCCAGCTATATTGAATAAATCTCTAATATCTGATGAGGGCCTTTGAGTTGAATCGTCGTTTTAGAGGGTGCGAGGTTTCATGTCCCGGCGGAGAGCTGATGTTTGCTCTGACCGACTTTATAATTTGATGTATTCCGAATGCGCGAACGAAACTCTTTAAAGAGCTGGAGCAGCCTGTCGGAAGACATCATCATGAACCCAACTCTTGGAGGCATCATGCTTAAGTGTTGGAACAAACTTGTACTGGAAACTCTTCATTACACACACTGGTTCACGTAGGTTTATTCATTAGTTATGTGAGTGCTTGATTTTCACCATATTGTCATATGGTGCGAGCCTCTATGCTACAGGCAGTTGGCCAATGGTCTGCCCTACGTCAATGGTCTATGAAGCCATGCCTTACTCAAAACCACAACTGGTCTATGTAATGACGTCGGGACATCAAACGGGCAAGGTCGTCAGCCGTGTGGCGACAAGGAGCTAGGGCACTGGGAAGGCAGCAAGTAGAGCAGAACAACGTCTGACAGGGCAGCGATTGGTCAAGAGAGTCAGGCTTCAGGCCATGAAAGAGGGTCAAGGGGCCAAAAGGAGGAGGTGAGTTGTCCATTCTTGACGTGTAAAAGAGGGCCAAGGGGCCAAAAGGAGGAGGTGAGTTGTCCATTCGTGACGTGTAAAAGAGGGCCAAGGGGCCAAAAGGAGGAGGTGAGTTGTCCATTCGTGACGTGGTATTTTTAGGCGTGTGTTGATATTTTTTTGTGTCCTTAGGCTAAATATTTTTCCGTGTATAATAACTTAGGGTGTGATGTTTCTGATCCTACGGTGTGCTTTTGCTTTGCGAGATTCCGAAATCGGACAACATCGACCGCAAGATTTTCGATCGTATTGACGAGTTGGCAGCCACAATGTGGCGGACCACGAGAGAGAGCCGTTCGCCTACTCTCCAGAGGCAGTGATACAACAGACGCGTCATGGATCTAATCCGGCCCAACATTGGCCCAAGCGACCAGTGATGGCTTGCAGTCCTCAGTGGTTTTGGGCAACGTCCGTTACATTAGTATACCATGTCTCGTAACTCGACTGAAACCTGTGAGTGTTGTACCACCTGTCGTCAGTTGTCGTAAAGGTTGACTTTGGATTAACCTATGCACGTAAGCGAATACCTACGTTGTGAAGCCCGCATTTTATTTGCGTTGCAATGGTTACGGTGGTAATGCTATTTGTATGGAAAGACAGGACAAATTTTGTAGGGTGTTCTGAACTCGATGAACCTCTACCTAACTCTATTTAATTAGTATCAAACACGAATTTGTTACGCCACTGTCAAGAATTCCTCACCCATGCAATCAATTCTGTACTAACCGTCTGTCTGCCCTGTCTCCTCTATTAATCGTCTGTCTGCCCTGTGTCCTCTATTAATCGTCTGTCTGCCCTGTCTCCTCTATTAATCGTCTGTCTGCCCTGTGTCCTCTATTAATCGTCTGTCTGCCCTGTCTCCTCTATTAATCGTCTGTCTGTCCTGCTTCCTCTATCAATCGTCTGTCTGCCCTGTCTCTTCTATTAATCATCTGTCTGCCCTGTGTCCTGTCCAACTCCTTGAGGTAACCAGGAGGTTGCCCGGTCAAACTCCTTGAGGTAACCAGAAAGCTACCCTATCAAACTCCTTTAGGTAACCAGGAGGTAACCCAGTCAAACTCCTTGAGGTAACCAGGGGGCTACTCTGTCAAACTCCTTGAGGTAACCAGGAGGTTATCCTGTCAAACTTCTTGAGGTAACCAGGAGGTTACCCTGTCAAACTCCTTGAGGTGAACATGAGGTTGCCCTGTCAAACTCCTCGAGGTAATCATGAGGTTACCTTGTCAAACCTCTTGAGGTAACCAGGTGGTTGCCCATTCAAACTCATTGAGGTAACCAGGAGGCTACCTTGTCAAACTTCTTGAGGCGTTACCCTGTCAAACTCCTTGAGCTAACCAGGAGGTTGCCTTCTCAAACTCCTTAAGGTAACCAGGAGGTTTCCCTGTCAAACTCCTTGAAGTAACCAGGGGGTTGTTCTGTCAAACTCCTTGAGGTAACCAGGATGCTACTCTGTCAGACTCTTCGATGTAACCAGGAGGTTGCCCTGTCAAACTCCTTGAGGTAACCAGGAAGCTACTCTGTCAAACTCCTTGAGGTAACCAGGAGGTTACTCTGTCAAACTCTTTGAGGTACCCAGGGGGCTGTCCTGTCAAACTCCTTGAAGTAACCAGGAGGTTGCCTATTCAAGCTTCCTAATGTCAACTATCCAACCGTCAAATCTTCGTCCATATCAGACAGATTCTAGGTTGAAGACTTCAATAAAACGAACCTATATGCTTAGGCCCACTTTATTTATATATTTGTGTACAGCTTTCAAAAATTCAGCATCGAACATTGTCTATTTCTGCTATTGACCGTGCAAAAAGCACCTGTTCGAGTAGGACGTTATTTTACTTTTCGACCATGTCATAAAAATTCCGCCGAGTGTTTTGTAACTGTGAAGTCACATTTTATTAAAATTTTACTGGCATTGAGAAAAAATTAAACCAGGGGCAGATAAAAAATCACATTTTGAGCCTGACATTATTATAAACAGGGACTTGCAAGCCTAAATGTCTAAGGATGTCATGTGGGTAATTGGTCAGCCACAGCCATTTAATAACACACAGCCAATCGACAGTCACAGCACATAGACTACCAAAACAAGCGGTGTGACCTATTGGCAGACTACATTAAGTATATATTATATGTACAATCTTATGTGAGAAAAACCTGGTTTTAAAGTATGACTAAATACTATCTTACCAGTTGTATCATTAGGCCCAGGAGGTAGGCTGACTGTAAACTAGCAGGTAGATTGGTCAATAACTACATCATGCAGTAGTCACTTGGACGTTGAGGATTACAATCAAGCAATCTGCATTTTCGAAGAGTTAAGGAGTCATATTGTTTAT
>SDVV010041442.1:0-10436 GCA_016164225.1 Gammarus roeselii | reverse complement strand
GTGAGATGCCAGAGGGACATCTCCAGTAATATTTCATATTCCAGGTGAAATGCCAGAGGGACATCTACAAATAATATTTCACTTGGGAACCGGTGCGTGCTGCCAAGCGAAGGCAGCACGAGTTGTTAAAATTATTAGTGAATGGTTATTTCTCCAGGTTCCTTGAAGGCTGACGCACTTCAAGGTAAGACGTCAGAGTGATATCTCCTAGGATAGAGGGGCTCGTGGCAACTCCTGAGTTTAGTCCAATGAAACACATATTAGTTGTTGCTTCCGTTTCCCACCGGAGTCCCAACGCGAAGTTAAATCAGACTCCCCCGTAGGGCAATTAAAGAGTGGCAAAGCAGGTTTAGCGTAGATTACGAGTAGATGCAACGCAAATTGCGAGTAGGTTTAACGTAGATTCCGAGTAGGTTTACCGTAGGTTCAGATTAGGTTTAACGTAGGTACAGAGTCGGTTTAACGTAGATTCAGAATTGGTTTAACGTAGATACAGAGTAGGTTTAACGTAGATAAAGAGTAGGTTTAACGTAGATACAGAGTAGGTTCAACGTAGATACCGAGTAGGTTTAACGTAGATACCGAGTAGGTTAAGCGTAGATTCCGAGTAGGTTTAACGTAGTAGGAGCAGTAACCGCTTCCGAGCTCCACCAGAGCCCCTTACGCGAAGTCATCTCTCGCCACCATGCAGGGCCCATGCGGGCGTCTAACGATACATAATTATAAAACTGATACTTTATAGATCACCATGAAAAGTGGGCACAGATGAATAACAGAGCCCACGAAAAAGAAATACTAAAATAAATGGTTAATGATCTATAAAACGAATAATCATCCATCCATCCTAATAATGGTCGCTAGTTCCGAATGGTTCGCCCGCACCGACGTTCATGACGTGATAGTCGCTTGCACTTGGTAGAAGATCAAGAATATGGCTAAGATCAAGAGTATTGCTACCTCTTGTAGGTGTCTTTACCAGTGGGGTCATGAACTTATCGTCAGCAAAACCAATCACACATTGGCTAGTGGCAGTACATTCGTCGTTTTCCCAATCAATGTCAAGAATATTGAAGTCTCCAAGCACTATACTGTGTTGGGTTCAGACGAGAAGGTTGTTATGACTGATGCCATCTGCGACAATGCTCTTGGGGGGTAAATCAACTTGTGTGATCTGACGCTTTTTTTGTTTACCGACCACTTGAATTGATGTGGTGTCCTGTATATGTGGTCCCAATGCTTGGTGTCTTCTAGAAGTGTTCTCATTGCTTGGCGCTCTTTATACTAGCTCGCATTCCGTGCTTCCCTGTGCATGTGCCTTCATTGCACGGCGTCCTGTATAAATGCTCTCATTTTATGTTAACCTGTACAAGTGCTCTCAATTCATGGTGTTCTGTAGTAATACCCTCATCGTGTGGTGTCTTGCGTGTTGTCCTGTATAGATGCACCCATTGCATGTGTCCTGTACAAGTGCTCTCACTGAATGTGTCCTGTATAGATGCACTCATTGCATGTGCCCTGTACAAGTGCTCCCACTGAATGTGTCCTGTATAGATGCACTCATTGCATGTGTCCTGTACAAGTGCTTTCACTGAATGTGTCTTGTATAGATGCACTCATTGCATGTGTCCTGTACGAGCGCTCTCACTGAATGTGTCCTGTAAAGATGCACTCATTGCATGTGTCCTGTACTAGTGCTCTCACTGAATGTGCCCTGTATAGATGCACTCATTGCATGTGTCCTGTACAAGTGCTCTAACTGAATGTGTCCTGTATAGATGCACTCATTGCATGTGTCCTGTATAGATGCTCTCATTGCATGTGTCCTGTATAGATGCTCTCATCGCATGTGTCCTATATAGGTTCTCTCATTGCATGTGTCCTGCATAGGTGCTCTAATTGCATGTGTTCTGTATAGGTGCTCTCACTGCGTGTGTCCTGTATAGGGGCTCTCATTGCATGTGTCCAGTATAGGTGCTCTCATCGAATGTTTCCTGTATAGGTGCTCTCATTGCATGTGTCCTGTATAGATACTCTCATTGCATGTGTCCTGTATAGGTGCTCTCATTGCATGTGTCCTGTATAGGTGCTCTCATTGCATGTGTCCTGAATAGATGTTCTCATTGCATGTGTTCTGTATAGGCGCTTTCATTGCATGTGTCCTGGATAGATGCTCTCATTGCATGTGTCCTGTATAGGTGCTCTCATTGCAAATGCTCTGTATTGGTGTTCTCATTGCATGTGTCCTGTATAGATGCTCTCATTGCAGGTGTCCTCGATAGGTGCTCTCATTGCATGTGTCCTGTATAGGTGCTCTCATTGCATGTGTCCTGTATAGGTGCTCTCATTGCATGTGTCCTGTATAGGTGCCCTCATTGCATGTGTCCCAAATAGATGCTCTCATTGCATGTGTCCTGTGTAGGTGCTCTCATTGCTTGTGTCCTGTATAGGTGCTCTCATTGCAGGTGTTATGTATTGATGCTCTAGTTGCATGTGTCCTGTATAGATGCTCTCATTGCATGTGTCCTGTATAAAAGCGCACAGCGCATGTGTCCTGTGTAGATGATCTCATTGCATGTGTCCTGTATAGATGCACTCATTGCATGTGTCCTGTATAGGTGCTCTCATTGCATGTGTCCTATATAGATGCTCTCATTGCATGTGTCCTGTATAGATGCTCTCATTGCATGTGTCCTGTATAGGTGCTCTCATTGCATGTGTCCTCGATAGGTGCTCTCATTGCATGTGTCCTGTATAGGTACTCTCATTGCATGTGTCCTGTATAGGTGCTCTCATTGCAGGTGTCATGTATAGATTCTCTCATTGCATGTGTCCTGTATAAATGCTCCCATTGCATTTGTCCTGTATAACGGTTCTGATCACATGTTGACCACTAAGACTATCTCGATGCGTGCTTTCCTGTATAGATGCTCTCATTGCGCGGTGCCCTGAATAAGTGTTCGCATTGTGTAAATGCGTAAGGATTTTTATGGAGAAACATTATAAATCTCGGAATATTTCAACCACCGTTTATTATCCATGACATTGAAATGAGAGACACTTCCAGCCTTAGACCATTCCTCATATGGAGGTGTCTGGGAGATGTTTCCGGGCCTTGTTACCTCGGTGTAGACACTTCAAGCTGTAGACCATTCCTCATATAGAGGTGTCCGAGAGATGTTTCCTGGCCTAGGTTACCTCGGTGTTGGCACTTTCAGCCCTAGACCATTCCTCATATGGAGGTGGCTGGGAGATGTTTCCGAGCCTAGGTTACCTCGGTGTAGGCACTTCCAGCCTTAAACTATTCCTCATATGGAGGTGTCTGGGAGATGTTTCCGGGCCTAGGTTACCTCGGTGTAGGCACTTCCAGCTTCAGACCATTCCTCATATGGAGGTGTCTGGGAGATGCTTCCGGGCCAAGGTTACCTCGGTGTAGGCATTTCCAGCCTTATACCATTCCTCATATGGAGGTGTCTGGGAGAAGTTTCCGGGCCTAGGTTACCTCGGTGTAATACCTGCATTCGTATTAGTCTGAGCGTAACGATTCCATCTATCGTATGATGAAGCTTTAAAGATTTCGATAATTTTTCACAGAAACCGATTTGTCAAACCGTTGGCAGGTTTTAATTATTTACTTACCTAATATTAACAAATATTTCCAGGTTCCTGAAACAAAATATTAGATTCGAATAGGCTACAAATGAACATTTCAGGATCCTAATTAGATGATTGAATAGGAAACACACACTACTCAGTCCGCAACACCCATCCCATTTCATGGTAAAGCTCACGAAGATGAATTCTTGTTGGTGACACTGCTCAAGGTGGAGGTGAGCCGGCCAGAGTTAATCTACTGCAGCATTTGTACGAGACACAAGCCCCAAATACACCCTAGAGTTTCGATTCTTCCAACGGACATGGAACACCTAGTCAATAGATGCCGCAACCTAGCCAATAGATGCCGCAACCTAGCCAATAGATGCCGCATTCAACCATAATGTGCACCAGTAATGGAAATGGAGTGAATTGGTGTCAAGCAACTTCACAGGGGAGGAGCTTCAATGAGCGACCCAATTCACTTCAATGGGCGAATGTTTTCGAATACCAGAACCTTGACGTAGTGGCGACTCAAATTCTTAACTAAATAGAGAACAATACATTTTACTGCCCTAACAGAAACCCTGACTGACACGAATAGCACAGGTTGGTGAAAAGTCACTGTAGAGTACTCTACCCGACTGGCGACCGGTTACCATTGCCGGGAACCGTACCGACCGTGCCCTTGCAGCTACAAGCGGAAGGCCTGAATGGCAATAACTGCTCTTAAGACAATTTTAACCAGCAGAATATACCAACGTCCTCCATCTAATAGGTACACGTTATCACATTTGCAAGATGGGCACCTGGTCTCCACCCCACAAACACCAACACACAGGTTATCGCACTACACAAAGCGCGGCAATGAAGGAAGATGACCTCAAAAAACGCAAGGACCTGCTACAATCAAGATCACAACAACCTATCCAGACGAGGTCACGTTCTGCGGCTGCACTCGGTAACCATGGTATAGTGACGAAGATTAACCATTTATAGATAGGGAATTTAATTTTGAAGAAATTAGATAAATAACCTCAATCTCGAGGTAAGATAAAGTGAAAAGGAATAAAATGCCACAACGTCTAATTAATTTACTAAAAGGTTGACATTTTCGGACCATCCTATGTCCCTCATCAGCGACAAATAAAACCTAAACTGTAAAAGGAAAATGAAAAGTTTTAATAAAGCGTTCTCAAAAATTGAATAGTAACGCACCGTTATCAGAAAATAGGTGGGCTACAAATTCAATAAATTAACAGGGTAGAAATGAATCACAAGTTTGAAGGAGGCATATTGTTCATTATTTCTCTATGAGATTTGAGTAAGATGTCTCGAGTGGCTGCATCGACCAAACAAACCCCAGTCATTGTATTCATAGTTGGTAGCTTTTTGATCAAACTGGATTCAATTACTAATCTTTCCTGCTATGAAATTGACTTGAACAATACTCTAGCTGAATCCCAATTGATACGATGGTCGGTGTCCCTAACGTGACAAAATATTGCGCTATTCGTTTTGGCAAATCTAACGTGGCTCTTGTGCTCCTTAACGCTTACTGACAGAGATCTTCCTGTCTCACCCTCGTAAACGAGCTCACAATCACAGGTACCGCAATAAAGATCGGACAAAAATGTTGGTTTGGAATGAACAAGTTGTCTCACACCATCTACCTAATTTTGAAGAATATAGACTAACTGATGTAGCAATTTCATCTTATCTTTTGTTATGACCGCTATATTGACGTCCACTAGGATTCACCTACAACCGTAGACCGCTAAATTGACATCTAGGTTCATCTAAGACAGTAGACCTCTATATTGACATCCCGAAGGATTCACCTGAGACCGCAGACCGCTATATCGACGTCGTGTAGGAATCACCTAAGACAGCGGAGCTCAATATTGACTAGGATTCACCAAAGACCGCAGATCGCTATATCGACGTCCTCTTGCATTTCCTAGGACCGCGTATCTTTATATCGACGTCCCCTAGCATTCACCTGCGGCCGCGGCCAGATTTACCAAAGACCGCAGATCGCAATATTGACGTCCATCTGGATTCACCTACGACCTCACGCCGCTATATTGACGTTATAGTAGTGTGTATGCATATCTTTCTACCTGTTGTATATTGTTCGTATAGCATGCCCTCTGTATTCATTTTCCTCGTTGATTAACTGCACATTTTAGTTTCGAAAGATCTACCGCTCTTCATGGCAAGTGAGGCAGACCGGAATGGGTTCTCATTTAATGCACGATTGCAACGTACTCCAGGATTCACCTACGACCTCACACCTTCATATTGACGTCCCTTAGAATTTACTTAGCACCGTGGGCCGCTATATTACTTGTGTTTACAAAGGTAGGCTGACAACAACAGGATTATTGGCCCAGACTAGGTGGCCTTTTGATAGCAAGAGTATTAGTTTTGAAGTTGAACGTCTAGGAGAGCTTCATGTGCCATTTGTGTTTTATGACATAAAGAAAGGACATGGTTTAGCTATTTATCGGTAATTTATGTAGAACTTATCGAGCCGAAACTTAAACGTTTCGATTGTATTGCTGTTAACAACCTTTGCTGGAGGTTGGAAACAGTCATACTTCTGAAAGTCAAGTTCAATGATATCGATTCTAGATATTGTCTTGTGGATTTCTATTATATTCTTGAAAAAAAGTAGCAAGTTCGTATGACGGGAACGGTTGTGTTTGAAGCCATGCTGAGAGTCGCCAATCAGTTTGTTTGACTCTAGGAATTCTGTTATTTTATCCGTTATCAAACTTTCCATCAATTTGCCAATGACTGAGATAAGACTAATTGGACGGTAATAGCTGGGACTCTTTTTGTCCCCTTTTTGAAAATTGGGATAACATTGGCTTCTTTCCATTTATGGGGGCAGGTGCCATTTGTGAGAAATTATGTGAAAATGTTTGATAAATGTTCGGCGATTTGGTTTCTAGTCTCTTCTAGAATTCTGGGATGATTTTGATCTGGACCTGGAGATTTTGTGACTTTCAGTTAATCTATATAGTTAATAACTTCAGCGTGTGAAAAGTTTACTGTGCTGAGGGCTTCAATTCGTCTTTCCGCTATGATATCCTCTGGATTAGGATTATCCAGATTCTCTAAGGTGAAAACAGAACAAAAATATTCATTAAGTAGTACACTAATTTTGGAGTCGTCCATTTCAAGTTCACCAACATCGTTCATGAGAGGAACAATTACAGATATTGATTTTTGAACTCAAATGTTACTAAAAAATTGTTGCGGATTAGTGTTGGCATTGGCAGTGTCGAGACTCAGCAAGATCTCAAAAACACCCATTCAATTGCCGGAAGCGTGTCAGATGCCCTCTAACGTTACAATACCTAATGATGTGCACGTTGGGTGTCACATCGCCAACTTCAACCACACAAAGGTCGGAATATATCTTGCCAGTGCTGAGCAACAGGCAGACTTGGACGTCCTAATCTCGAAGGATTTGAAATGGGATACGCAGGTAGAAGAAAGTTACCAGATAGTAAACTGCAACCTTGGTTTCATCTCCGGTAACTTCCTCTGTAAAACGAAGGACATAGTATCGCTATTGTACCCGTCCCTCGTCCGTCTTCACCTCGAGCATGCAGTTCAATCCTGGTCTCCACACATGAGGAGGGACTGGAACGCATACAGAATCGTGCTACTAAACTCATTCCTCAGTCAAGCCACCCAGGCTACAAGGATAATCTCAAAAAGCTCGGCCTCATCACCTTCGAGTAACGAAGGCAGAGAGGGCAGCTCATTGAAACCTTCAAATACCTGAGGGGATGCAACAACGTGACCCTTGTCGGTCTCTTTCATAGGGGCCGCAACATTCGTACCCGAAACAACGGGGCAAAATTTGTGGAAAAACGTTTCGATACGACTATAGCGCAACACATTTTCCCGATCGCTGTCTCGCGGATTTGGAGCAGCCTCCGAGCAGCGGTAGTTGGCACTGAATTCGTGAATGTTTTCAAAAACGCCCTCGACCATCAAAGGAATACGTGAAACGTTTAACGTGAGAACGACACTGCTTTTCTAGGATCTGTCAAGATTATTATTGTAGGGATGGAGGGAAGGAGGATGACACGGCTCTCGTCACAAATAAAGTTGTTATTACTAATAATTTTATTAATTGTAATAATAATGGTAATTGTTGTTGTTTGCTGGTAATAGAAAAAAAATGTATTACTGATTATTTCGTTGTTAGTGAAAATAATTATAATTGTTTTTGTTATTGAAACGAATTTATTTAAATCTCCATATCGAACAAGTTGCTACTACCAACATAGCAGTACAAAGACCGGTCTTACATTAATTTAGGTACGACGACAGTCCTACCGAAATTTACAAGATAAAAGTGGTTACTGGAACTCACATCCACATTTGCAAACCCGCGTCAAGGCCATCGGTACTGCGTGTGAGCATGTAAAGGTTACTCGCAATCACCCATAAGTCCTTATAGGGTCACTCATTCCCGTTACCCTGCGATGCCATCAGCTGCCCGAAACCTTGAACGGGAACAAGCATATATAGGAACTATGGTAACCTGTGAATCGTAACCGCTTAAGAGAAGAGCCCTTGCACAAACTCGATGCGGCGGTGAAGACTCAGAAGGATACTACATTTTTATTCTTTACTCTGAATTTTTATTACTGCTATGATGCTTCTATTACCACTAATATGGTGTATTGGGTCAGAGTCTGTCGGTGACGCAGCGGCAACTCGACGATGAGCCGCTACGGTAGCTCTCATTCCCCGCCACACCCCGTGCTATCCGGAAATCGAATTCGCACCAAAGTGAGAGTCAGAGCTCAACTCAACAGTTAGTGTAGATTCGGAAGAATATCATCCATTGTTGATGTTTTGATTATCTTCCCATGAAAGGACCCTTTTGACACGATGGTACTCTCTCTTTTCTTCTCTTCTTCCCACCTTGCGTCAGGAGGGAAAAATAAGAAAAGGAAAAAACCAAACAATTTTTATTGCCATGTCTCTTTTCTGCGTTCCTCCATGTGTCGGGAGTGAAAAAGATAAGACAGTAGACAATTAACATCATTTTCATCTCCACAACAGATTGTCCATCGTACCGTGATATCAGCGTGGATTACGTGGTGGAACAGTATTCCTTGCAGAGGAGGGAAAAATAAAAAAAGGAAAAAAGCTAACAAGTTTCATCATCATGTCTCTTTTCTTCGTTCCTCCGTGTGTCGGGAGTGAGAAAGATAAGGTAGCTGTCAATTAACATCGCTTCTACTTTGTAAAATGGAACCACATTCTTCGGTATACTCTCGTGACTATTGCAACAATATTACTTGGAGATGCTTCTCCTGCATATCACCATGAATAATGTAATACTGTAGGAAAAATATCAACTAGTGTTACGCTCACCTTCACAGTAGACGCCGTTCTGGAGCGGCGGTCGATGCAGCATGGAGAGCGAACCGTCTCCTTTCCTGCAACGCAGATTCGGCGAGACCTTGGTGCTGTTGACTTCCCTCCGCAGATGTTCGAGTCGTTGTCGTGCCTGACACTGAGATGACTACTGATGAGACAGTGGTTATCCTGCGGAGGGACGCTGCCGTCACAACGGTTTTTTCTATGTTATTTTTATTTTATTCTTTAAAGATTAAATATGTAAAAATTGTTGTCACAATTTGAAATATCTGTGTTTCTCTTCACTAAACTCAGGAGCTGGCACGAGCAACTCTTTTCCTAGCAGATGCTTATCTGACATTTCCCATTCAAATGCAAAAAGCTCCTAAATGACCAACCACACGTGTACAGAAAACATTCTCTTCTGAACCCATGGGATGATCACTCCCAGGCTCCCTCATTCATTGCGCGTATCAATATTTCATAACGTTTATGTTTTATTTATACCTAGACCCAAGATCAGTCAAGAGCAGGTCTATCTCTATGGGAGGTCCTTCCGATGTCTCACTTTGAAGTGCGAGAAATTTCAAGGAACCACCAGCAGATGGGGGAGGACCAAAACCCAGGTAACTGGGCGGGGGTTCCTCCTAAATGTGGACATTCTTTTCAAAATATAATGTCCACATGCTCCTCATAGTTGGAGTTCTAATGACCCAACCTCTAGGGCAAGCTAACAAGCATGCCCTCGATGGAAAAAAATGAGTCCTTTGAGCGTATGGGCCTGTCCGTCTATGTTCGACAGTCTGAGATGCGACCGCGGGGAACCTTTTTTTTTCGTTTTTTCTCCAGACAGAAGTGCCCCGAGTAGTGGTGGGGTGGTAGCCAGTAGGTACTGGTGACAGTAAATGTGGGTCCTCTCTTTTTTATCCTTACCTCCTTCATTTTCCTGTAAAGCCGAATGTCTAAAGCATCGTTGACTTTAGAACGCTTAAAGCTTCGTTGACTTGAGAATGTCCAAAGCTTCGTTGACTTTAGAATGTCCAAAGCTTCGTTGACTTTAGAATGTCCAAAGATTCGTTGACTTTAGAATATCCAAAGCTTCGTTTTTGGGGTGGATGGATGCTTATTCATTTTATAGATCATTAACACTTTATTTTAGTATTTTATTATTTCTTCTTGCTTGGGCTCTATTATTTTTCTCTGCCCTTTTTTCATGGTGATAAATTTTGAATTTTATCATTATTATTATATGTATCGAGGTTGGTTGAGAGGAGGTGACCCAGGGAGAGGAGGTACTCGTGGGATCCGCGGGACTCGAGGACCCGGGGTTTCGGGAACCCGGGGGACTTGGGAGACCAGGTGGATTTGGGGTGGTCCACTTGGATCTTTCTGGGGCCTTTTGGGACTCCCTTGAGACCCTTTGGGAGCCTTTTGAGAAACTGTGGGAC